>CM030187.1:14812600-14847600 GCA_017639675.1 Aplochiton taeniatus
CCAGAACCGAATGGGTCAGAGCCGGGTGGTAGCACTCTGGGTCGTACTCACTCAACTCATTCATCCAGCCCTGGAGGGAGACCAGAGAGGGGAAGAGAAAAGAGAGAGGGGAGGAGAGAGACCAGAGAGGGGAAGAGAAAAGAGAGAGGGAAAGAGAGAGAAAGAAAGAAAAGAGAGAGGGGAACAGAAGAGAGGGAACGAGTGAGAGAAGAGGACAGAGAGAAGAGAGAGGGACAGAGAGAAGAGAGAACAGAAGAGAGGGAAAGAGTGAGAGAAGAGGACAGAGAGAGAGAGAGCGTAATTGAAAAGGAACAAGCTGTTGAATTGAAAGGTGTTATATTAAAGATAATAATAACCCTGATAGCAATAACTGGCAGAGGAAGAACTATCATAGGAAGCTTTCCCATTTCGTCCGATACTAGGCACAATAATACGTCTTTTCCCAAACAATCATGAAGCTAATAATCTGTGTACATTTGGGATTATAGTGAGGATTCAGATATGATCTGACTTAATGCCAGAGCTGAACATAAAACAAACTCTGTTGTTAAAGACAGGATGTTTTCTCAATGTGCCCCCCCCCCCCCCCCCCCCCCCCCCCCCCCCCCCCCCCCCCCCCTCGCCCTGCTCTCAGAGTGGGACCAGGAACAACACAAAGTGGGATACTGGAGCACACGGATCAAATGCAATAATTTATTGGAGGTGCATATATATATATATATATATATATATATATATATATATATATATATATAATTCTCACTTTTTAATTGGATGCTGCTTCGATTGTGGCTTCTCCTCTCTGCAGTTGATTTGTGCGTCTTCTCGGCAAATGGGGCCAGTATATTTGTATTTATTTGTTTATTTTTTCTTTGTGTAAACGTTGTTAAGATGCTAGAATGGGAAACTAGAGCTACTCGAGAGAATTATTTCTTAATGTTCCAGTGACTCACGGGGATGGACTGCTTCCTAAAAGGATCTGTGACTGAAGCCTTTGTTGTTTCCCAGTGAAATATGTTTTAAACCCAGTGGATTGTCGGTTTTCTCTCACGGATCCAATCATGTTATGGTTTACCCTGCCCTCTTGTTTCAGCACCATGTCGTTTATTTCTCCAAGTCACATTTTCTAACAACAGCTAGAAAATAATAGGAGTAATAATAGGAAATAATAGTTGATTTCCAATAGCTCTAGCTTAGTAATTCTCTCTTTCACGGAAATACAACCCTTTTGAACTATTTGTCACTCACATCCAAACCCTGAGGGTTAATGAACCGAAGAGGGGAATTAGCCCTGCAGTAAGACAGTGACACCAAGAGCCTTGCTCTCAAACCTCAGTGCTCCTCCTCTGCACCTCTAATTACAATCTAAAGCCTGACCAAGCACACAGCCCCTGCTCCTCCAACCCACAACGATAATTGCCTCTGGAACTGACAGAGGCTGTGTGTGTGGGTGTGTGTGTGTGTGTTCATGTGTAGGCATGTGTGTATGTGCAGGGGTGGGTGTGTGCATGCGTGTGTGTGTGTCTTGGTGTGTGTGTGTGTGTGTGTGTGTGTGTGTGTGTGTGTGTGTCTGCACATATGTCACTGCATGTGTGTGTGGATTGTCCGGCTTGCCACAGCAGTGGTGTACTGCTGAACACTTCAGAGGTTACGACTGCTGAAACTCTTTTGTAGTTAAGAGAGGAACTTCTTTTTTTTTTTTTTTTTAACTGCAGACACTAATTGCATTCCAGACACTTTAGACGCTGTCACACACCTCATTAGCCAGCAATATGCTATGAGGGACAACACACACACACGCGTGCGCGCACACACACACACACACGCACTCACACACACACACACACACGCACACACACACACACACACACACACACACACACACCGAGGGAAACAGTTGGTGGTAGTGTCATCTGAAACCCGAGGGTTCTGCAGTGTACTGTAATGTGGTTTCCACTATGATGAGTACTGCATCTTTTTCCCTACAGGCAATTTAGAGAAATCAAACAAAGGAAAGCAAAAATATTATGACATTCTGGGGGTGGTGATATAGATCCAGACGCAGCTGTTTTTATATTTAAATATATATTTTTATGCCGAGATGAAAGTCAATGAGCTGCGTAGAAAGTAATTTACCCTGAGGACGTAATGTTGCCATTTTTTCAACCATTGTGTTATCCATCGATGTCTTGAAAGTTAAAGATGAGGTCAGATAGTATGCGCTCTCCACGATAAGGCAAACTGAATCCTAGTCATTGTTGTCAACTAAATATACCTCCTTCTAAACCCCCCGCCCCCCATCCCCCCTCAACTCACACCATTTATTGATCTATATTTTTTATTACCTAACCTCTACTTTAAAGGTGACTTTGTTCAGTGCGCCATTATGATAATATAAAAAGCAATAATGTGGACGTTCGACATGTATAATTGCTTTGTAGAGCCCTCTAAGGGCAGTCTGATTGTTCCTACTCACTTTGACGACGTCTGGTTTAGCCCCCAACGTCTCCCTGCCTTCCGGCCCCCTCTCCCCCAGCAGGGTCCTGGGTTCCCCGCCGTGGGCCCCAGCGCCGGCCTTGCTCCTGCTCCTGGAGGAGCCCAGCTGGATGAGGAGCAGGCCCAGGATGAAGCCCGCCCCCAGGCCCAGAGCCAGGCCGGACAGGTAAGGGCTCAGCGGGAGGATGAGGTAGCCGTAGGACAGGACGGCCACGACGAACAGAGCGGTCCGCGGCAGGGGAGGAGGAGGAAGAGCAAGAGGAGCAAGAGGAGCAGGAGGAAGAGGAGGCGGTGAAGAGGGAGTGGCCCGCGCCTCGGCCGTTTCCGCGGCGAGCAGCACCCGCACGACGTCGCCGTGGGCGCAGACCTGGAGCTCCCCCTCCCCTTCGTCTTCCTCCTCCTGGGGGGGGCGGGGCGTGCGGGGGTGCTGGGGGCAGGTCCCACGGCGGCGCCGGCTACCTGGGGCTCCGGGGCGGCGCTGCTTCAAGCCCGGCCAATCGAAAACAG
This sequence comes from Aplochiton taeniatus, assembly GCA_017639675.1. Lineage (NCBI taxonomy): Eukaryota > Metazoa > Chordata > Actinopteri > Galaxiiformes > Galaxiidae > Aplochiton > Aplochiton taeniatus. Next base: position 14,815,604 of record CM030187.1, read on the forward strand.
ACGTGGCGGCGGCGGAGGAGGAGGTCTCCGTCTCGGTCCTCCCGACGCCCCGCCCCGGCGAGTCGGACGACCAGGCCTCCGCGCTGCCCGCCTCCCGCCCCACCTTCCCTGCCCCAGCGAGGCCTCTCGTGCTGGGGGAGCAGGACGAGTGATGAGGGGCCCCTCCGGCTCCGGCCGGCTGGGTCCTGGAGCCGCCCTGGTGCTTGGGGCTTCCACCGGCGGCGGCGGCGGCGGCGGTCTCCTCGCCCATGATCTTGCTGAACATGGAGAGGGGCTCGTGCATGGCCTCCGAGAACTTCCTCTTGGTGTCCTCCAGCTCCATCTTGAAGAAGCCGGTCTTGTTGGGGGCGTCGCCTGACGGGGAGAGCGCGCTCGGGGAGGGGGGGGCTGTCCGCGAGCCGTCGCCGTTACTACGGCAACCTTTAGGCTGGGGGATGAGCACGAAAATAAATCAAGAAAATAAATAATAATACTTAAGTAAGTAAGTAAGTAAGTAGGTGAGTAAGTAAGTAAGTAAGTAAATAAATACATAAATGAATGGATGAATACATAAATAAAGATAATATAGAACAAACTAAAATTACATATAAATGACAGAGGAAAGCAATGTGTACATGTAACAAAAACCCCTCACATTCAGACAATACATCTGTTGAGAAAATGAGCCAGTAAAACCCACCTGGGTGAGCTGTTTCCACAGGTGGAGGTTCAGACGCGAGTCTGACTTGGACATGGATACCTCCGGTTCCGAGCGGGAGATCTCCGTGGAGATGGACTTCACCAGGCTGAGGAGGGGTCTGGGTCTCAGGCTGGACCCTTCCTTCAGCTCCAGCTCCGTGGACAGGGACTTGACCAGGCTGGCCAAGGGCCTGCGGGGAGTCGGAGAGGCCTGGCTGGGGGACAGGAAGCTACTGGGGCCCCCCACCGTGGTGGAGGAGGAGGAGGAGGGGGTACAGTCCAGAGATCCAGGCGAGGAAGGGGAGTGGGGCACGGGAAAGGCTGGGGAACGAAGGCCATGGCTGGGCTCTGTGTCCTCTGAGCACGGCCTCTCCTGGGAGAGAGAGGTGGAGGAATGAAACAGGTCCAGATAAAAAAGAAATACAGAAACTATAATAATAAGCAATAAAATAAGAATGATAATATTTACATTGTTATTTAGTAATACTACATAACAATAATAGTAACCTTCACTTATATAACTATAATTACTTTTTAATGCAGTTGAAAAACGACATCAACAAATTAAACAAAGAAACAGTTGCATTTTTATGACAGTTTTTTTTTTTCAATCAAATCCCCCAAAATTCCAAGGTGGAACATTTTTCAGAATGTACAAACTTGTTGTCCCTGGGGTGTTAGTTTGGAGAGGGAGACGGAAGGGTAGTCGAGGTGATGATCCATAGAGAACATGAGCTCTGTGTCAGCCAGTCGGCCCCACTCCCCTTCCGTCCCTGTTAACTGGATCACAATGCCTCTGTTGGCCCCAGCAACCGAGGAGCCCTCGGCCGGTCTCTGGGGGTCAAGACAAGGCCTGAAGCCTTCACCTCCTTCCCCTCCTCCTCCTCCTCCTCCTCCTCCTCCTCCTCGTTCTCCTCCTTTATCTCCTGTCTCTGTCATTCTTTTATCTTTACATATCAAACCTCCTGGGAGAGAGAGAGAAAAAGAGAGGGGGGGAGAGAGAGAGAGAGAGAGAGGAGAGAGAAAGAGAGAGAGAGAGAGAGAGAGAGAGAGTGAGAGAGAGAGAGAGAGAGAGAGAGGGAGAGAGAGCAAACGCGCGCGCGAGAGAGACACAGAAAGAGAGACCGAGAGAGATAGAGATGGAGAGAAAGAGAGAGAGAACAGAGAGATATAGAGAAGAAATAAAGAGAGAGAGACAGAGAGAGGGAGAGAAAGGGAGGGAGGGAGGGAGATAAAGAAAGAACAAACCAGTCAGCGATTGCACAGTATTAAACCTCAGAGCAAAGAGGGCTATAAAAAGATAAACCCAGAGTCAGGGGGATGGCAGGTGGGCAGAGGGTAAGAAAGACACAGAGAAAGCAGAATACAGCGACAAAGACAAAGCAACGTAAATCTGAATAGAGGGAGAAAGAGGTAGAGAAAGATGAATATTCCGAGAAAGAGGTAGAGAAAGCAACGTAAAGCAGAATAGAGCGACAAAGAGGTAGAGAAAGATGAATAGAGTGAGAAAGAGGTAGAGAAAGCAACCTAAAGCAGAATAGAGCGACAAAGAGGTAGAGAAAGACAAATAGAGTGAGAAAGAGGTAGAGAAAGATGAATGGAGCGAGAAAGAGGTAGAGAAAGCAACGTAAAGCAGAACAGAGCGACACAGCGATCATGACATCATATTTGACAGGTTTACGCCTCATTTCCCTTTGCCATGTGGTTTACCGTGACTGCCATGCTGGCAGTGTGTTCCCTTGTGTGTGTTGGGAGCAAGGCTTGCTCAGGCGAAGGGAGGCGTGAGCCTTTGAATTAGACCCAGAACAAACCCCTCCGCTGGAGCTGTCGCTCCACATATCAAGGGAGTTTGGGGAGGTACCCGAAAATAGACTTCCAAGGCGGTCTTTTTTATTTATTTTTTTTTGCCCCCAATTTGGTGAAAGTAGGACAGAGAATGAGATTCAAGCATTCTGTTGTCTGCTTTGAAATGTGATCAAACTGGAAGAGTATTAATATTTCTGAAAGAAGCTGCACACAATACCATACTTTGTACTTACACAGTACATACTGTATGCATGCTTACATAGTACATAGTAATTACATACGGATGGGGGGGGGGGGGGGGGGGGCTACAGAGCTGCCTGGTATATAGATCTAGACTTGGTCTCTCTCCCTCAGAGCTACATGTTATATAGATCTACGCTCTGTGTGTTTACCTTAAGAGCTACATCGTATATAGATCTACACTCTGTGTGTTTACCTTCAGAGCTACATGGTATATAGATCTACACTTGGTCTCTCTCCCTCAGAGCTACATGTGATATAGATCTACGCTCTGTGTGTTTACCTTAAGAGCTACATTTTATCTAGATCTACACTACGTCCTTCCCCATATTCTACAGTATTTCCTTTCACTGCCTCCCCAGTGTCTTGAAATCCATTCATTCTCAATGGAGGAGCCCCTCCTCCATGTAAACACAATACAATACAGCCTGAGGGACGCCATAGCATCTTCAGCTGCTTTAAGAACGCTTACGTAACCGTGGAGACGAATGGCGATGGATCAACCAGGCTTTCCAATCAGATCCCAAAACACACCTGGCACTTTTTCGGGACAGTTAGAAAGACTATTTATAGACAGAGTACACTCTAATTCAGTTAATGTTCTGGAATGTTCCATGCAGAAAGGATGAGCTTATTGCACATTTAGAATATTTGGTTTAATACACTTTCTATTCCACAATATTATTCTTCCCTCCCTTTTTGTAATCTGTTAGTTTAGGAATGGGATTGTGTTAAAGGCCAGATATGTATGACGTGCTTCAGAAGCCATATCCACTGAAGTGAATTGTCAACAAAATCTTCAGTTACAGTAGGGCATTCCCTGCCACAGGCTATTCAATGATGACAGCAGCACAGAATATCCCTACTGAGAAAACAGCATGTGCGTTTGTTTGCCATCGAAGAATGTCGTAGGAAACAGCATTACCTTCTGGATGGTTGAAGAGATATAGAGGGGGAGGGAGAGAGAGAAAGAGAGGGGAGAGAGAGAGAGAGAGAGAGAGAGAGAGAGAGGGGAGAGAGAGAGAGAGAGAGAGATAGAGAGAGGGGAGAGAGAGAGAGAGAGAGAGAGAGAGAGAGAGAGAGAGAGAGAGAGAGAGAGAGAGATAGAGAGAGAGAGGGGAGGGAGAGAGAGAGAGAGAGAGAGAGAGAGAGGGGAGGTAGAAAGAGAGAGAGAGAGAGAGAGAGAGAGAGAGAGAGAGAGAGAGAGAGAGAGAGAGAGAGAGAGATAGAGATAGAGACAGAGATAGAGAGAGAGAGATAGAGAGATAGAGAGAGAGATAGAGAGATAGAGAAAGAGAGAGAGATAGAGATAGAGATATATATATATATATATATATATATAGAGAGAGAGAGAGAGATAGAGAGATAGAGATAGAGATAGAGACAGAGATAGAGAGAGAGAGATAGAGAGATAGAGAGAGAGAGATAGAGAGATAGAGAAAGAGAGAGAGATAGAGATATATATATATATATATATATATATATATATATATATATATATAGAGAGAGAGAGATAGAGAGACATAGAGAGAGATAGAGAGAAAGAGAGAGAGAGAGAGAGAGAGAGAGAGAGAGAGAGAGAGAGAGAGAGAGAGAGAGAGAGAGAGAGAGAGAGAGAGAGAGAGAGATAGAGAGAAAGAGAGAGAGAGAGAGAGTGAGAGAGAGAGAGAGAGAGAGAGAGAGAGAGAGAGAGAGAGTCAGACCAGTGACTGTCTGGTGCTTTCTGGGGGCTAAGCGTTATGCCTGTGAGTGTTAGCGGTTATGTAAGAGTATTACTGAGCTGGGTGGCACTATTTCAACCAATTGTACAGCAGCTGGTAGATTGACGGTAATCCTCTAACCAGCGCCCCCAAAACTGATGTGTGGTGAGAGATACAGACCAAACATACTAAATATTAAAAGCAACAGTCTGCAGACGTAAGCATACTCAGGAGTATTGCAAAGAAACACAAGCATAAACACACACACACATGCACACACACACACACACACACACACTTAAAATTACACTGTAAACTTTACACACACCAACACACACACACACCAAATAACAATTCATAAAACATCCCCACCACCACAGACAAACACGTGATGATGACCCCTCACACCCTCACAAAGACATAAACGAAACACATATTAGCAGCACTTCCATAACATCCATACACCACATATTCTTTTTAAATCTGTGGGGGGTAACAAAGCAGGCACACACAGTTTTTATTTTGTTTGTAAATCCGTATTTTGGTCTGCGTTAATCTCTCCTCTTTATGCTTCAGGCAGAATCTAACATGATATTATGAAATGCCTTCAGTAAGAAGTCTCTCAGACGAGCCCCACTTCACGGCTGCCCCCCCCCATTATGCCTTCAGTCATCCAGTCAGCTCTGGACTGTGGATAAATGATTGAAGGGGGGGTCAGGCATTTTCCTTAATGTTAATGTGGAAAATTGAGACCACATAATGTACATAATAACAATGGTCACTGTACACAGAGTGTGGTCGTATGATCTCAATAACATTACAGATCCCATGAAATAATGTGGCGTGGTGTTGGCGTGGCAATGGACTGGCGTGGTGTTGGCGTGGCAATGGACTGGCGTGTGTTAGCGTGGTAGAGGAAGCAACCATCACAGCAGGTGTCTTGTCTGAGGGCATGTGTCCTAATGCTTCTTCAAGTGAAATGACAAGGCTCTACAACATCCAAGTATGTATGCGTGTGTTGTCTGTGTGTGTGTGTGTGTGTGTGTGTGTGTGTGTGTGTGTGTGTGTGTGTGTGTGTGTGTGTGTATGTGAGCGTGTGAGGATGTGTGTGTGTGTGTGTGTGCAGATGTGCGTGTGCTTGTGCCTGCCAGGGTATTCAGACTCACATCAGCGTGTTCAGACTTGTGTTTGGGTGTTTGTGTGTGTGTGTGTGTGTGTGTGTGTGTGTGTGCGTGCGTGAGTTTGGGAGTGTGAGTGTATGCGTGTGTGTGCGTGTGGGTGCGCGAGTTTGGGTGTGTGCTTAAGTGTGTGTTCGACTCTCTCGTCAGACCTTGACAGTTGCAATCTCAGATTAACATTAACAAGTAGGCTTTTACCGTCAAATCTGACAAACCACACAGATCGGATTAAAGTAATGAAATACAATTTGGTAGCGTTTGCCTGAAGACTAGCTTAGTGACCACCGTGTGTTGCCGATTAACATGAACATTAGTATCAGAAATGAGGTCAAAATCACCACGGTTTAAGCATCATCGTCGTTTCGGTGACTTGTCAGTCACTTGCACAGCTTATGAAGCCCATATTAACTAATACACCCATCTACTTTAACATGTTGATTTTTTTTGTTTTTCTGTTTGTTTTCAAAGCTCGTCTTGGAACAGGTACTGTAGCCTAAGGTTTAAACATTAACACTGTCTTTTAGGTGTATTATTTGTATGTTATTAAAGCACAGGACAGTGACTCAGACCAGGCACACCTTGAAAAGTAGCAAAAGGCCTAGCCTATACTATCGCCTGTTTAACTTAACGATAATAAAAGAATATAGGATATGATTTAAGGTGAAATTAGTTGTTATAAATGTGTTATAAATAGGAAGAGCGACTGCAAATACTGCAGTCACCGATCGCGTATTGTTGTGTGGACGTAATATTTGCCATTAAATTAGCTGAATCGGGCTCACCTGATAACGACCCGAGCCAGCATGGGTGCCCTGATGTTTGTTGCCAACTCAAGATTTAAACTATTTTTCATGAATAGTCTGTCTCAGACCCGTAACGCACTTCTTCCCGATGTGCCCATTTCATTTAGAAACCAGATAGGTTCGAAACACCTTTAGGCTGATGTTTAGCCCAAGATTCTGTAAAATAAATTTACGTTATCGTAACTGTTGTTTAAAAACCAAAGGATGAAAATCAGGAATTATTGTCACTAAAAGGTCATCGCTTTTTCGCAATTTTATAAGGAAAACTAGACGGCACATAAGCAAACGAAAATGCACTATACACTGACGAAGGCTGTAAAGGCATGTAATATCTTAATATTTTTTGCATGCCCTTCAGCTTTCCTGTTTTGGGATTTGTTTTACCTATGCAATTGTAAACAACATAGTAGGCTACACTTACCAAGAGAGACCGTCACTTTAAAAACTCGGAAACTACCGTCAGCTTCTAGATGTCATTACTGATTCATGGCGATTGTTGGTGCTCTCTCTACGTGCGCTCGCTCCATCATGAAGCAAAAAGAATCTGCCTCCTCAGCACCGGTGCGAAGCGCTCGCTCCAACCTCCAGTTCGCCCACTCGCGCGGGCTCCCCTCCCCTCCGCCTACTTCCAGATGTGACATGCACAGTGGATCACCAATCTGATTATGAAAGTCATGGCCGCTCCGCGCAGTACCATAATCCAGATTAAGTACCCTATCTCCAGCCCCAACACCCACACACACACGCACGCGCGTAAACACACACGCGCACACACACACACACACGTTAATGCGCACGTATACACACCACACAAAGTTTATCTGTCCCCCTCTTATCATATCCATAAAAAGGCCCCCTCCTGCCGCCCGACACACACACTCACACACACACACACACACACACACACACACACACACACGCACACACACACACACACACACAAATGATCAACAAAAATCTGGTTAGAGACGTTTACCAGTTTATTCATACCAATTTGTTTATTTTCTATTGAATACTTTATAATTTCTCAAATGCACAATACTCTGTAGCCTGAAGCAAACTTAAGTTGGGATAAAAGAAAAGAAAAAAGCCATTAGTCCCAACGTCTTCCTCTATTTATGTCTCTGGCACTTCTTTCATTCCATCCCCCTTTTTTTGTCTCTTTATCTCTCCCTCTTTTTCTGTCTTCTGCTGTTTCTCTCCTTATCTGTTGGTCTATTTTTTCTCTGTCTATAATACTCCCTACATCTATCTCTCTCCCTCTCACTCTCCAAACCTTACACGCACACGCGCGCGCACACACACACACGCACACACACACACAGACAGGCACCCTCCATATAAACACACACACAACCCCCCCTCCATACAGACCCCCCCCCCCCCCACACACACACACAATCCATTGTCCTATTTAGTCTCTCCTTTCACCTCTTTCTTCCATTCACCTCTCTCTCTCTACCTCCCCCTCTCCCCCTCTCTCTCTTTCTTTCATTGCTTCCTCCTTCCCCCCTTCTGGCCTAGATACAAGGACGGCGAGCCCCTTAGCAGTGACCGAGAGGAAGGAGAGTCTGATGGAGTGTGCAGCCTGCAGCTGAGGGTTAGCAAAGATAACCATCCATCTCTGCCTAGGACTAGCTACGGCTAGCACTAGCATGCTGTAGCAGATAACAATAAGTAACAATAAAACACTGCCGTATGAACGATGGGAAGGAGCAATTGAACTTATAAGGCTGGAATTAATAAGGGTCGTTTTGTTATTTGGAGAATGTTCAGCTCATTTTGCTTTGAAAAGATATCACGTGTTGGAAAGTTCGTTGTACTTCTCTTCCAAGTCCAACTTTGTTTTTATTTGTTACATGTCGGTATACAAAGGTCAAAGACAGTGAAACGTATTCCCGTTATCCACACAGTGTGCAAACAAACCGAGTGTGTGTGTGTGTGTGTGTGTGTGTGTGTGTGTGTGTGTGGGGGGGGGGTCCTCATTCAAAGAATCCGTGCGGCCTCCTGTTCCTCCTGAGCCTCTCAGTAGTGGCCTAGTGGAGCCTCTACTTTCTCCCTGACCACAGCAAGAAGACGCAGGCTGTTGTCTGGGTGGCTCGGGTCCTCAATGATACTCCTGGCCTTGGTCCTGCACACTGTGGGGTAGATGGCCTTGGTCCTGCACACTGTGGGGTAGATGGCCTTGGTCCTGTACACCCTGGGGTAGATGGCCTTGGTCCTGTGCACCCTGGGGTAGATGGCCTTGGTCCTGTACACCCTGGGGTAGATGGCCTTGGTCCTGTACACCCTGGGGTAGATGGCCTTGGTCCTGTACACCCTGGGGTAGATGTCCTTGGTCCTGCACACCCTGGGGTAGATGGCCTTGGTCCTGTACACCCTGGGGTAGATGGCCTTGGTCCTGTACACCCTGGGGTAGATAGCCTTGGTCCTGTGCACCCTGGGGTAGATAGCCTTGGTCCTGTACACCCTGGGGTAGATGGCCTTGGTCCTGCACACCCTGGGGTAGATGGCCTTGGTCCTGTACACCCTGGGGTAGATGGCCTTGGTCCTGCACACCCTGGGGTAGATGGCCTTGGTCCTGTACACCCTGGGGTAGATGGCCTTGGTCCTGTACACCCTGGGGTAGATGGCCTTGGTCCTGTACACCCTGGGGTAGATGTCCTAGAGGCCTGGTAAAGCTCTGCCATCCCTTCCACGTCATTATTATGTGTGTCAATAACCCCCCAAAATATATAAATAATAATAATTAATTTTTATTTCAAAATTGATTAAGTGTACTGGGTCTAAATATGTCACGTCATTTACATATAGCATTAACATAGAACGACAATGTAATATATGATCTTCTGCCCGTGTGATTGTATTTATGTCAAATAGTGTATTCCCATACAAACATTCCATTGGGATAGACGTTCACATGACCTAGCCTGGGTGTGATACGCAGAGCTGTATATTATGCATGGCAGATGGCTCTTCTTGGTAATTAATCCCTATAGTACAGGAGATGTAACATTTAATAAGCTTGTAGGCTATGGGGGCCCTCCTCTTCAAATGGTGTCAGTGAGTGTGTGAAAGAGAGAGAGAGCGAGAGAGAGAAAGAGAGAGAGAGAGAGAGAGAAAGGGTAGGGGGTGGTGGCTGTCACACTTTGCCATCTGTTGACATATGTAGCCGTTCAAAAATAGCTCTCTCTCTCTCTCTCTCTTCAAAACCAGAAACTTCCCTGAGTGGTTTGCAGATAGCAAAGCCACGGGGCTTTAACTGGAGTGTCTCTATGTGTGTGTGTGTGTGTGTGTGCGTGCATGTGTGTCTGTAAAATGACTAGGCTGAAGAAAGTTGACCCCGAAGAAAATAGTGGGAGAACTCTGCCTGGAGTACGTCGTAGCTTGTTTTTGACGCTTGTCTTTGAACAGCTCCAGTCCTCGCCCCTCCCGGGCGATCACAGCGGTCGGACGCGTCTGCCCGTTTCCCCGACGAGCGCGTCTCGACAGACAGACGACTAAAAATAGTCTCTGGGCACGCCAATAGGAGGAGGGGGAACGCACGAAATAAAATGGAGCCTAATCCGGAGGACTTTCAGGAATTCCACGCGATCCACGGAACCAACGTGAGGCTGGACCCTTCCGGAACCCAGGCGACCCGCATAGAGAGCTTTGCCAACGGGGTGTGTTTCTCCAAACGGCCCCTGGTTCCAGGGGAGATCTTCCTGGTGGAGATCGAGGAGAAGGAGCTAGGATGGTGCGGCCACCTCCGGATAGGCCTGACGGCCTGGAACCCCCGGAACCTCGAGGTGGTTCCGGAATACTCCCTCCCGGACATGGTGGACAAAGGAGACACGTGGGTTTTCGCCATCACGCGCAACCACAACAAGGTGCCGGAGGAAGGGCCGGACAGGGCCGAGGTGAGGCCTGGGGCCGGAGTGGAGGGAGAAGGCCCAGCGGCCGGAGGCTTGGCTGGGGGACAGCGGCTCGGAAGCCTGGGGGAGGCCGGGGAACGAGCCTCAACCAACCACAACCGCAAACCCAAAGAGTTCTTCATGGACTCCCACCTGTACATCGACAACGTCTGCATCCCCAGGGACAAGCTGGTGGGCCGCAGTCGCCCGGGCCGATTCAGCCACATCCTGGACGACCTGTATAAGACCAACGCCCTGCCGCCCACCGCCCGTCGCAGTCGCATAGGGGTGCTTTACGTGCCCAAGGGGCAGGGCCTGGCGGACATGCACATCGTGATCAACGGGGAGGACATGGGGGCCTCGGCTAAAGGGATCCCCGCCGCTCAGCCTCTGTACGCGGTGGTGGACGTATTCGCTGCCACCAAGTGCATCCGTATTGTGCAGGTGGAGTACGGATGTGAGTTTCAAATTCCAACGTAGTGTTAAATCTTTGTGTGTGTGCACGCGCATGTGTGTGTGTGTGTGTGTGTGTGGATATTATAAATATAATAATAGCAATAAAAACAATACATTAGTGTTTAGCGACTTAATACTGCCTACCAGAAATATATGAAGTTTAACTACTTAAGGTCCATGTTTTGAATGTATTTTTTAAAACGACAGCCCTGACAATAACACTCCAAAATAGGTCTAGACTTATTTCAAACACTGTCATACTTACAACCCATCATATCACACCCAATTCATTTGATCTCTTTCTCTCTTGCCCTCTGTCCCTCACCCCCCTTCTCTCTCTCTATTCTTCTCCTTGCATCTTACCCTACCTTCTACCCCCTCCTCCTCACTCTCTTTTTCTCTGTCTCCTGCCCCTTCTCTCTGTGCATCTTCCTCTTCTCTCTCTCTATTCTTCTCCTTGCATCTTACCCTACCTTCTACCCCCTCCTCCTCACTCTCTTTCTCTCTGTCTCCTGCCCCTTCTCTCTGTGCATCTTCCTCTTCTCTCTCTCTCACTCTCTCTCCGCTGGTTTTGCCTGGTTGTCTCCAGTCTCGTCACTGCAGACGCTGTGCAGGAAGACCATCCAGAAGCACATAGTCCACAGGATGGCTCTGGACTGGCTGGAGCTGCCAGAGAAACTCAAACACTACTGCAAGTACGAGTGAGCTACCACAAAAAGGAGCTCATGGAATGGAAAAACTGAACATCCACTATCACGTTAGTGCCAGAACCAAAAACAAAGAAAAAAAAGAAAACAAACGAAATAAACAATAACAACAATATCTGTGCAATAGAAACAACAGAAAATTTGAAAGGCATATTGTGCAATATTAACTGCAGAATGAGCTACAACTGATACAACTTCGGAAACTTCTCTGATAATGTGCTTTTTACAATAAATTGTTTATCGTCATCAAGACAAGTCTGTGCTGTTATTTCGATCTTGCAAAAATGTATGTCCATGCCGTTGTACCTTAAATAGATTGCATACATACAAACAGCAGGTTGCATATTATAGGCCTACTTTGTATTCTTTCGCAAGTCCCGCCACATGTAAAACACTTCCTTTGAAGTAAAAAGGTTGAAACTTTAGCTCTTATTGACTAGTACTGACACCTACTGGTCAAACTTTGAATTTGACTCAAAGCTTAAATAGTGAGTGTGGGCGGGGCTTAGATTATGTGTGGTCACATGTGCGGAATCTAATTGTTTTCTTCAAACTACTGTAGTACCAGTCGCTGTTTGGCATCCGTTGTAGAATGAGTTCTTCTGATTCCTCTTAGCCTTAATAACTAAATAACTTTGTAATTTGTTTAACAGCATCTGAAATGTCGTTTTGCTCATTTTCGGGAGGCGAGGTCTATAAGGATCATTTTAAACCAGGTAAGTGCCAGAAAGTATATGGTTCAAGGTCTAGGATGCTGACTGGTGATGTAACATGCACATTTTAAAGACATGGTTACCGTTACTGCCTACGTTTTTTGAGCGGGTGGACTAACAAACAATCAGTAGGCCTATGCAAGCACGCATGTTTATTTCCTAATAGCCTGTTTCTCTGAAAAATACTCATTTCTAATTTGATTGTGTAGTCCAAGTCCTGGATCTTACACAACAACAGTTACACAAGCACAGAGACATGACACAATGCCGTTAGAACTACAATATAAGAATTACAAAACTGTGTTAGGCTGTAAGTATAATAAGCTATGTGCTTCTGACAAACAGTTTTGTTATATGTCCCTGCATGTTACCACCGTCTCAGGTCATACTATAGTATATGCCATTACCTTTTTTTTAAAAAACATTTTTATATATAATCTTTTTAAGATTTTAGAACTAGAAATCCAAAATCTTGATATAAAAACACCAATTGTTTCTCATAGTCACTGAAAACGTATTTTAATGACGTTTTTCTAAGGCCGTCCACATGCTCTCGCTCCCCCGTGTTTTTTCTGTCCAGGTATCTACGCGTGCTCTCAGTGCAACCACCCGCTGTTCTCCAGCAGGTCAAAGTTCGCGCACTCTTCACCGTGGCCGGCCTTTACGGAGACTCTCAGGGAGGACAGCGTGACCAAGATGATGGAGTCGCTCACGGCGTTCAAAGTAAGCCTGTCAACTCCGTCAGGTTCCCGCATTTCCTTAGACGTTTATTCTTGAGATATGAATGCGTACTATTAGTCATTGACTACTAATAAGGAATTTGATCCACTCTGTGATACTATGGTTTGGAAGATTATTAATTAGGTAAATTCCTGCAAATGCAGTTCACAGTGGCCATCTTGAGTCACTCACGATGGGAAATTCCTGGTCTAATGTTAAAATTCCATATATATGTAAATATAATTTTTATGTAAGACAAATATGTGAAACCTGTATTACATTAAAACACATTTTATATTGTGTGCGTGTGCGTGTGTGCGTGTGCGTGTGTGCGTGTGCGTGTGCGCGTGTGTGCGCGTGCGTGTGTGTGCGTGCGTGTGTGTGCGTGCGTGCGTGTGTGTGTGTGTGTGTGTGTGTGTGTGTGCGCATGTCCTGTCAGGTGTTATGTGGTAAATGTGGGAATGGCCTGGGCCATGAGTTTGTCAACGATGGACCAGAAGAGGGGCTCTCTCGCTTCTGAATATTCAGCCACTCGCTCAAGTTTGTCCCTAACAAAGGTTGGTGTCACACACACACACATACACACACACACAGGACAGGAGACATAAACAACCTTTCATATCAATGTATTTCCCTTTCTTTTTGTCAGTATTCAAACAGCTATATTTCTGTTTTGAATATATTTTTCCCCCAGATACTTTGTTCATTCATAAATGACATACTTAGTTATTACTTCTTCTTTCAACGTAAGCGTCTCTTAGTAAGAAAGGAAAGTTAGGTAAAGTCTTAAAAAACAAACAAGATTAATTCCAGACCTGGAAAAGTAAGAAGAAGAAACTGTTAAAATAAAAATATGAAAGTCTTGAAAGAAAAATGCATTTCCAGACCATTGCCATATATATATATATATATATATATATATATATATATATGTATGTTTATGTATGTATGTATGTACATAATAGTAATATCTCTCTCCCCTGCTCTGTTTAAGATAATGCGACTAAACAGTAGAAGGCGAGTGGATGGTCCTTGACCACGGCTCTGTAGCTGATGGTGTAGCAACTCAACAGCGCCACCCTGTGGATCAAAGACAACAGTGCTGGCCAGTTAATGACGTGGACAGGGACAAGGACCCAAGAGGGACCACCCTGATCACAGATGAGTCTCGGAACAGCCAGCTAGAACACACACAGGCACAACACGTGGTTGAAATAAACAAGAGTTTTGTTCCAATGTAAGATCACCACCATTTTGTTTTGTTAAATTGCTTTGAGAAAAATGTCAGACATGAAATGTAAAACTGCTTATAGTACTTTTTGAAATACTCTTTGAACAAGTTATTTAAACATTTATGAAGAATCCTCAAAAACTTCTGATGAATAACTTTTTAACACTTTTAGGATATTAAGCAATTCACTTGATGTAATATTTGGGTATCCCGAAACATCTAATTTTGGAATGAAACTCTTCAAATGTATTATATTTATTAGAATAATCATCCTACTTATAATTATACTGGACAGACATGAACAAAAAGAACAATATGACAATGACAATATGTATATTACAGTATTATACATCATAGATAACAAATGCATGCTGTAACCATTCATAGACTTGCAAAAGTCTCCATTAGCTATACATACAGTTTATTTTGAAAATAAATAATATTTTAAGCTAGAAAAAAGGATACAAACTATATATGGTATTCAAATGGAAAATATGCTTTATTTTGATCCCTATTGTTGGCTAAAACTGAATTACTACATAACCTAAACATTGACTTGAAGTATGGAACAGATAAGTTTCTGTTTTATTTATTAAGTCTTCATTTTTTTTCTTCATATTTACATATATTCACAACAAAAAATTGTTGCTTTAATCAAAGTGTTAAAGTGTTGAGTGCTAACGCTTGTCTTTACTGAACCCAAAGGTATCTTAAGCGTCATCTAGCCTATGCATTAAACTTCAGAGTACTGTATAACCCAAGACTACTTTAACATCAAAGAAGAATGATGAGTCCTCATCATTTATTTAGAAGGAAATAGTTATTTAGTAGCAACAACACTGCACTGGTAATAAGGTTGAGTGTTTGTTTTAACAGAATGCATATTGGCACTGGTTTCTCTGCTAGATGGTGTACTTGAATCTGACACATCTGTTTTGTCTTAACTTTTATGATGTTTATTCTCTGCTTAATTCGTATGGCTGTAATCGGCGAGTTATTGTTAGTTTAACCAAACTTTGGTTATGTGTAAAACGGGTCGCTAAACCATGACCGCTATTCCTCAATATCTTCTGTGATTATTAAAATAAAATAAAGGACCATAGTTTGCTACAAATCTTCTACCTGTTTACGATATTTTACATTTTACAATTAAAAATGAAAGTACGCAATACAGGCCGTGATGATCAAGTTTGCAGAATGTGATATGAAGTTAGAGAAATGACCAGGAGATGGCGCTGTCGGCTCTTTAAATTATGCGTTTCAGGATAATGTTTGGATATTGTACCATAATATGTTAGAATGTTTGCCCCCGGACCTTCAGAGCAGTTTTCTCCATATGCACCTGCTATGTGCTATACTCTACATAGGTATAATCAGCATGTCACAATTACCCTTGGTCCTGTTGGCTTTTCCGTTGACTTATCTTGGTGATAATGTGAGGTGTTATAAAGTCTTTTTTCAGAACTTCTGGTCCATTACAACACGTGCTGGACATAGGATTGGAGTGAATGAACACACCATAGATATTTAGTTTAGTTTTTTTTGTTTAGTTTATTATTAGTCATACGTAGGTTAAACCAGGGTCAGAAATACAATGAAGCAGGGCCAAGGATTTTTCTATATTTATATTTATGATATTCTACCAAATTGTTTTTGAGGCCACAGTTTCACAACTCAATCTACTACATGCCGCTTTAGCGTATACACATAATACCACAGAATTGGTTTCACACCATTGTCTCGAACAATTGAGGGGGACATGGGCCCCCCTCTGTGTGAATGAACATGACGCCCCTGCCCTGAATACGCCACTGCTTTCCACCTCTAAGGAAGAAGGTCATACATTGACACACTACTGCGTCCTTCGTCTAAACCCAAGCATTTCTTCTTCGTTTTCTTTACGCTGTGGAGCTTGAAACCAAACAAGCCCTCACACACATTTCTGGAAAACATTGAACATCCTGAAATGAAACATTGACTGGATCGTCTGGTCTTTGGGTTAATGGCGTTTGTTTGCATTCATGATAATTAACACCGCCGGTGTTACGATGGTGACTGCATCTCATCTCTGCCGTTACGATGGTGACGGCATTGTGGACCGGGGACTTTACGAACACCAGGACCCAGCACCGCACAAACCAGTTCAAACCAGTTCAAACCATCCGCCGTGAGGTTCAGAGACACGCTCGTCTGTACAGTAAAGCCAAACACTGATTCATACTATGCTCTGAAGCCTTCGTGAATGTAGTCCCTGCTATCTGTAGCTATATGATTTGGTCGCAGTGTTCAGTGTACTTAGCTATCCTACAGATCAGCTCTTTCCCTGCACTTTTACATTGAGTGTGTGTGTTTTTGCACAGTCTGTGCGTGTGTGTGTGTTACTGCCGACAATGTCTTCAGTACTTTTATTTAGTTTATATTACAGTGAAGATAAAATCTGTGTCTCAACTCTGATTCACTCTTCCAAATTAGATCATTCTGCTGGGATAGTTTAAACTAAACTCTGCTAATTTGACCAACTCATTTACCGTATGGCTGTGGATTGGAAGGCAGCTCAGCCATGTCTCTAGTACACTCAAATATTTTGATGGCATTTTATAAGTTTAGTGTACAAGGAGGTATGTTTTCAATAGAAATAAACGCCCAGCTCTCCTCGTCCTTGGTCAGACTCACACGAAAAAGTTTCTTTGCTCTAGACTCTGTGTGCCTTTGTGTGTGTGTGTGTGTGTGTGTGTGTGTGTGTGTGTGTGTGTGTGTGTGTGTGTGTGTGTGTGTGTGTGTGTGTGTGAGTGAGAGAGAGAGAGGGAGTTTGAGGTTCTTCAAATGGGTCCAAGAAGTGTCCAAGGCACTAACACATACACTATGATCTTTTAGTGTGACAGGAGAGGGCAGCGGTTATGTGTGTGTGTGTGTGTGTGTGTGTGTGTGTGTGTGTGTGTGTGTGTGTGTGTGTGTGTGTGTGTGTGTGTGTGTGTGTGTGTGTGTGTGTGTGTTAGGCATGCTTAGTAATGATAGCTTCATGTCCTTAGCTGGCTTAGGCTTCCACCAGCTTCCAGAGCCTAGAGAATATGTCTTGCAGCTGAGAAACCAAACCAGCATCCTTGGACTTACAGTGGATTCATAAATATAAAAAACAAGGGACAGGAAACAAGAATGAATTATCCAAGTATAAGTCTAAGACAATAATAATTATAAATAATTTCAACCTATTTATCCTGATTCGTTGTATCACTAACTAGCTACATTTCTTTAAATTGACATTCATCACATGATTTGAGCATTATTATAATCACCTGCACTTGGTCAATAGACAATAGATTCCCTGAACTTCCTTGAGTTTTAAATGGTATAATCTGGTTACTTATTACTATGAATTTAACACTACCACAACTTTCCACATCATTTGATATGTCTGCAGGGAGTGTGCAGGATCAAGGTTGTTGTGTGTGGAACTATGCTTACGAAGACAGAGATAATCAGACGTGTGCTTAGATCAGCCCAGCACAATGCAACGACACCGCCATGTACAGACATGCAGGGACTTAGCACTCATTTAAGCCCATACTATCGGACCCTCATTAGGTCACTATTGTTCAGTGAAGTGGTGACAAACACCCCGGCGTCCTCACTTTCTCACACACACACACACACACACACAATAGCTTTGCCATGCGAGATGTAGGCACTTTATTGTCCGTTTACAGCAGTTGAAAAAACATTTTCAGGTATTAGCTCAGAAATGATAGGGGTAAGTCTGAGGTTGTTTACTCACCTGTATTCCCACACTCTCCATACTGGTACTTTGAGTCTAATGCTCATAGAACAGGGGTGAGATTCCCGCCCGGGGGCAAGACACCCCAACTGCCATTTCAGCAACATCCTTACTGCCATGTTGTCAACACTCTAGAGTGTTCCCCAACCACAGCCGCTTAACATTCTGACTGAAGACGGTGGAGACTCACCTAAGAATCCTTAACCGGGGAAGAATAGTACAATGTATAATGGCTGCTCTTCATGGTAGCATGGGTGTAAGTCCACAGGGAGCTAACCTGTCCATTTAGGGAGACCCGTGGACTACATTACCCATCCCCGCCTCCTCCTGTGGATGCTGTCTGAATCACTGCGTCCATCTCCCGCTCCTGACAGTGCAGGGTAGCGTACCAGCGCGTGTGTATGTCTGTCTGTGTGTGTGTGTGTGTGTGTGTGCGTGTGTGTGTGTGTACGTCCCGTGTCACCGGCCTACAGTCCCCAAAGGCCACACACACACACGGCCATGCATCAGGTTCTGCTGGCACCATTGACAGGTCCACACATTGAGCTGCTGCTGCAGGTAAACGACAGCTGTCCAGAACACAATTGACAGCTGTCAGGTTCGGTGGGAATTCGATGTGGAGTTCCTGTCGGGCTGTAACAAGGGAGGGTCCCTCGTCTAGTGACTAACTGCCTCGGTGTCTATCTGTCTGGGCCTGGTCGACAGCCAGAATCCTATACGGTCTCCAAGGACCCAGGAGGACTGTGTTTTAGGTGATGGATTGAGGGACAAAAAAAATTGAGTAATCTTTACACAATGAAGACAATATATACATATATATATATTTTTTTATATTATTCTCTGATAACATCCTCTTTAATTTCGTGAAAATCAAAGCACCACACATCAAATCTGTACTGGCTAATGGGGTTTCTGTTGGACATTTTTCCTCTCTTTGGCGTGTGTTTCTCATGTTTGTAAAGCCCCTATGCTCCAGGCTTATCTGCCTTATCTATCTGCCCTGCACTTAGATAAGGAAGCACCACAAACTGTCGCACACAGAGACGCGGGCACTTCAAAGCAACTATGTTTCCGCGAGCTACGCTGCCCATAGACTCAGAATCTAACTATTCAATCAGTGTCTCTTCTTCCTCTACACCGGCCTGATACCAGACAGTATCTTTTCTTCTTCTACAACAAAGATGATCATTATTAAAAGAGTGGTCTGTACCGTAACCTTACAGGAACACCGAAGCTGTACCATTGAGTTGAAGGATACAAGGGAACAAATTAATTATGCTCTAAAAGGAAGTTTACTTTTAAACTGGTATAAACAGTGTATGTCTTGTTATATATGCAGCATTACATAGACAACTTTCTTTCTTTAAAATAAGCACATTTTGAAAAAAACAAGCTGACACAGTCCGACAGAAACATCTTTGGTCCCCCTCCTTGTCCTTTCTGCTCAATCTGTCACGCCACTGTCCACGTCGTTAGGTTTAGGAGGTGGTCAGGTAGAGTGAACTCCAGCCTTATCTTCCACTGGGAATCCATCCATCGCAGGGAGGAGGAGAGCAGGATACCATGGTTACAGGCCGGTTTGTATCAGAGAGAGAGAGATGAGGTCATACTGTACGTACATCATGATTTGCTGTCTAATCAGGTGGTTCTGGAATTCACCAGTAGCCCAAGACAAGGATTAAAGCAACACTCAAAATAAAGTGGAGCCAATTGGGACACACACACACACACACACACACAAACACTTTCTCAATCTCTCTCTATCTCTCTCCCTCCCTCTCCCTTTCCCTCTCCCTCTCCCTCTCTCTCTCTCTCCCTCCCCATCTATTTTTCTGCGTCTCTTCCTCTCTCACACACACTCACAGACAAACTCACACGCACGTACAGATTTACTCAGTCCTCAGGGATCCTGTGACCTCATTTTATGGGTGGTCTCACTGTTACTTTGAATTACTCCTGAAAGATAAGCGACCAATCAACGTTGGGAGAGTTGATTGCTTACTCCTGTTGTCCGAGGCAAAGATGGCGGCTACCTAATCGGCTACCTCTGTTGTTGTTGAATAGCGCCTGGCTGACGTAACTACAGCTGTGCTCCCCAAAGTGGCTGAACTTTATGGACAAAACTGAACCTGTTGTTCTCCCTTCCGAGGAGCTAAGCTAAGCAGTGTCTGAGATCATGAAATACCATCAGATCTTTTAAAAGTGGTTTCTAGTGGTAACCACACTGCTGGAAAACAAGACATTGTCTTAGTCGGTTACCCCTGCATAAATACACAATAACAAAAAATGGACCCATCTTGAAGCTACGATGGTTCATTGGTTTTGGTGGCAATTTGCTTCAAACGTTTTCCTGTTGAGATGAATTTCCTATGACAACATGGTCCCCATCTATCTCAGGCAGAACCGCTCTCTTTTTCTCTCGTCTCTGCTGTTGTGTCTAGGACGGAGATCTGCGTGTTGGCACACCTGTTGTCTTATCAGTTTCCATGCCACCAGGCTGGAAAGAGAGACGCTGACGAATCCATAACAACCAGGGATCCACCATCAGGAAGAGTCAACCTCTTCAAACCAACTAAGCCATCACAGTCTGCCATGTTCATATTTTCCCTCTAAATGCTTCGTAACGGGAGTTGAATGTAAACCTGACATGGCAGTTGTGGTCGATTTGTTTGTTTTAGTGTAAAACCCAGGACATATTTTCACAAAGCTGACTGTTTATAGCTGCGGTTTGGATTCACTGGTTTCAGCCCACCACACTTTTTCCGACACTAAAATTCTTCCTGATTGTTAAGTGGTTCACATTGAAATTGAAAAGCACCTCCAAACCACAGTACTCAAATTGAACCAATGTGACATGTGTTTGGTCTGGCTGCTTGGGAATGACCTAATACCAAATTGAACAGGTACCGTGAAGTGTCATGCAAAAAAGTCCAACATATTTAAGTAAGATCATAGAGAGAGACAAGCACAGTAAAAGCAAACAAGGGTGCGTAGCTCTTCAAATAAAAGTTTAGAGTGACAAAAGCAGTCCGGGCATTTTGACAGACAAAAGAGGCTGGTTTAACCACAATGCACTGCTGTTAAACTTTTAACAGCTCAGCCAATCAGCTGTCAACCCTTTGGGTTACACTGCAACAGCTGCTTGTCCGTAATGTTTGACATCTCCCCACCATGAAGCACACACTTTAACCCAGACTGATAAATAGTTATTTGCTAGCATTGTTAAAAACATAAATACAAACAACGCAAACAATGCCCCCCCCGCCCCCGCCTCTTGTGTAGGCACGTCGGCTCAGGGTGGAAACTACCTTGTTTGAGCTGCGAGCTGGCAAAGGCATAGCTACACCCAGATTGTACGCTACTGTTGTGCCATATACTTACAGGCCGCTCACCGCAGATCCATGCCCTGTAGTTTGGGCCTGGGAGCATGGGCCAGATCCACGCTCTCACGTAACAGAGAGACGTACACTGTCGGCAGGGGGAAAACTAAAGACTGTGCGGAAACAGACCCCGGACAGTTCTTGTTTGTTTGTTTGTTTGTTTGTTTGTTTGTTTGTTTGTTTGTTAACGAGGCTGCTTGGACTTGTTGTTGTTGTCAGGCTGTCCCACAGACGGCGCCCTGTATGCATGTGTGTGTTTGGGAGAGACAGAGACAAGGTGTAGAGCTAAAGCAGTGTGTGTGTGTGTGTGTGTGTGTGTGTGTGTGTGTGTGTGTTGGGGAAAAATACTGAGAAGAGGCATGGGTGTGTGTGATAGAGAAAAGATTGTATGAAAGTTGTGAAGAGAGACAGAAAGGGTGTGTTTGTGTGTGTGTGTGTGTTTGTGTCTGTCTGTGAAAGTGTGTGTGTGTGTGTGTGTGCTCTTTTGAAAAGGTCTGAGCTGTCTGGACCAGTATGATATGCCTCCTTTGTCCTCTGGCTCCTGGCTATGATCCCTTATGACAAGACTGCTCCCTGGGGTTCTGTGTGTGTGTGTGTGTGTAAATTAACATGTATGTGTGTGTGTATATGTATGTGTGTGTGTGTGTGTGTGTGTGTACATTAACATGTATGTGTGTGTATGCATGTGCACATGTATTTCTGAGTGAGTGAGTTTACATATGTGTTTGTGTGTGTGTTTGTATGTATCTGCAGTTAGACTAACACTGCCTCCACAGAGTCTGGCACACACACACACACACACACACACACACACATACACACACATTCCGTCCAGGTGACTCAGTGTGTCTTTTATAAGAGCCCCTCTCCGATGGCTGCTCCCTGCCTGGCATTGTGCTGCTCTGTGGTTCGGGACAATAACCGATTCTACCCATTCTGAGACAGATGGACCGTGTTACTGGCTCCTGGAACACACACACACACACACACACACACACACACACACACACACACACACACAACCTTCACAATGTAAGGCCTGACAATATGGGATTAGCCCAGTGTTGTTTGACCTGAAACTCTGAAGGGCTATAGTGGTGTCGCCACAAAGCTTTACTGCTAAATGCCACGCACAATTCGGCAAAAATACGTATGATATATCTCCAAATAAGGTTGTTTGAATTGACTATTAAATGGTACATTTGTTTAGGAAAAGTAAACGTTCCAACTTCAGGATTTTAGAACTACAATTTTGAAAGTTGAGGTAAGCGGAGGCAAATCTGGTAGCATCACGTTGACAACTTAAACGTAGTGATGTGAACTGTCAAACAGTCAACTGGCATGAGAGTCAGTAGTTTGTCTCTGTGTGATAGATCTAACGCATCCCATTTTCTTCTACACATATAATATAGGGATGTATGACATGAAGTGCCATCAGTGTCTTGTTGTGGTTTTAGCGCCAACTCACAGAAGACGGTAGGTTACCATGGCGACGTTGCGTAAACAACCTCCCGACAGACTCCTGCGGTGGCCGTTCTGTTTTGGCTGCGGAGCATTTTTTATACGACGAGACGGTGGCAACAGATCCCCCCCGCTCTTTGATGTAAGCCGCTCCAGGTCGTCATAGGGACTTACCAGAGATTTACAGACCATAATAGTTTTGGGACAAACTTTGTACAGCTGTCCGCGTTCCCAGAGCTTACGCTTTATGCAGGTGTGTAGGAATTCTACACTGGAGGTGTCACGCCACCAACTCGTGTGTGTGTGTGTGTGTGTGTGTGTGTGTGTGTGTGTGTGTGTGTGTGTGTGTGTGTGTGTGTGTGTGTGTGTGTGTGTGTGTGAGTGTGTGTGTGTGTGTCTGTCAGTGAGCTACCTAAAATGTTGTCATGGCACGTTACGTCGACCGTTAAAGGCCGGTACAGTAGAACAATAGAACAGCATGGCATACCCAAGAAAAGAATAAGATGGAGATAATAGAATGGAACAGAATAGAAAAGAATAAGATGGAGATAATAGAATGGAACAGAATAGAATGTGGACTTTACCAGTAGGGTTTTAAACTGCCACGTGCCCTACTCACTATTGAAACCCTCCCTACAGACAGCCATGGTGGTAAATGACGTGGTTTTAGCTTTTCACAGACCGGGGTTTAGACGACACTCTGCCAGGTGAGAGCAGAGGTCAGGGGTCAATAGATGTTGTCATCCTCTTTGGAGTTATCGGCCGTATGGATGAGCTGTCACACCCTCCTACTTGGGCCAATACGGTGAAGCCATCGATAACCGTCTGAATTCCAGCAGGTAGTCGCGTTTCCATGGTCGTGGTTACACGACATTCCATAATTACACACTTTACTTTGTCAGGGGGGGGGGGGGGGGCTGATACCCTAAACACTGTCGATAAAATGAATGCTTGTAAAACACAACCCCTGCGCCCTCACACGTGCCAAAACACATGGATGACTAACTCAGACCTGATACGGATGTGTTTACGATGAAAATAGTGTCATAAATTGGCGTTTTCAATATGACTGGAGTTTTATAGGGAAGTCGTTCTGTGGTTTGGTTCACACCACAGAGAATAGTATTGACTTTCCTTGGTTCCCTATTCCAACAAATTATTCTAAACGATCGATCAAACCCGCACGGTTCCTTCTCACTATTGACCTCCCCAACACAGAGACCCACCAATACCACCAAAGAAGAAGTGGCCCCTCGAAACTCTTTGTAGTAAACAATAGGAACAGGGGGAGGGACCTAGGGGCCAGTCATGTCAACAACAACCATAACACAACCCCCGTCTGCTGGCAGAAACACAGGAATCTGCTGAGCTTCCCGTATTCATTCTCTATAGTAAACCAGGAAAGGAGAGATGGACCCTTGTCTCTCGCTGACATGTCAACAACAACAATAGCACAGAACCACAGTCTGAGCTTCCCGTATTCCTCACACGTAATTATGGAGTTGGTCGGGGAGCCGTGGAAAGCAACGGTTTAAAAAAATAAAAAAAAAAGCCCGCTGGAAAAAGCGCCATCACACTTCGCTTCTCCCCCCCCCCCCCCCCCCGTACACAAAACACAAAACAGGCCTGTCTGCTTTCTGAAGAGGACCGTAGAGATGGGCCTGATACCTTTAGATCAAAGGGATGGGAGGAGATGGAGTTCTATCGTCCACGTGATTCCAATCAGAGCAGCTCCCCCTGGTTTTCACTACTACACTGTGTGATGCTATTAGGTGAATACCGCAGACAGACAGGCAGGCAGCCAGGACGGCATGCAGGAAGACAGACAGGCAGCCGGGCAGACAGGGAGGCAGGCAGGGAGACAGACAGACAGACAGACAGACAGACAGACAGACAGACAGACAGACAGACAGACAGACAGACAGACAGACAGACAGACAGACAGACAGACAGACAGGCAGTAAGGGTGGCAGGCATATAGAAAAACAAACATTAAAAGCTGTTTACAAGGATCAAAACAAATATATAACTCCTCCGGTGATTGAACTGTTTGTTTAAACTATAACTGCTATTATGTATCTAATATTACTACTACCACGTTAACTGAAAAAGCTCACGTTAGGTTTGCCCCTAGTAAGCGTCTCTGAATTACCACTGGAGTCTGACACGAGCGCTCACAGTTCACTCAAGATGTCAGCCTGAGAGATTTACCAAGAAGGATTGAATTCCTGGAAGCACGATGATTGTATGTTTCAGAATAGACGTCTTGTCTTTATCGAACACACCATAAACAATATTCAATAAAAGACCGATTCAGTGGAAACAGCACTCAGAAGACAAACAAAACCATCCTTTAATTGTCCGTTTATTTTACAGTAAACTGAACTTTAAACTAAACATAAACATTTTAGTTTGTCAATGTTTGTAACATTTTCAATTCATCAGCGTTTTGCCCTGCAGGTCTGGAGAGCGAGATGGAAAGAAAGAGAGAAAGAGAGAGACAGAGGGGAGAAGGAGCGAGGGAGAGAGAGAGAGAGAGAGAGAGAGAGAGAGAGAGAGAGAGAGAGAGAGAGAGAGAGAGAGAGAGAGAGAGAGAGAGAGAGAGAAACGGATGGTGGTTTTATAATGACGTTTAGCACGGCTGCTGTCTGGTAACCATAGTTTCTCTGAGAGGCATAGGATTGGAGACATTGGTTTACTTATTCAGCATACCACACACGCACACACACACACACACACACACACACACACACACACACACACACACACACACACACACACACAGAGTGGGTCCGTCTGGCAAGCTAATAGCACCTGTCTGGCCTTGTTAGAAGGAGATTGGAGAGGTTAAATGCTTGTGTCATGGTCGGCTCCAAGGGGTCAGGAGGAGCTGTCAGACGGGCAGACAGACAGGCAGTTAGAGAGACAGGTAGACAGACAGGCACATACAGACATACAGACAGGTGAAGAGACAGGCAGGCAGACAGAGAGGCATATAGACAGGCACAGAGGCAAGCAAGTAGAGAGAGAGAGAGAGAGAGAGAGCAACAACCAGGGAGATTGACAGGCAGGCAGATAAACAGATAGTAGGGACTTTCAGACAGGCAGACAGATAGGGAGTCAGAAAGACAGGTTGACAGACAGGCAGGTAGAGAGAGGAAGACAGACAGCCAGGGAGAGAGACAAGCTGACATACTGACAAGCAGCGAGACAGACAACCAGGGAGATTGACAGGCAGGCAGGCAGATAAACAGATCGGTAGGGACTTTCAGACAGGCAGACAGACAGGCAGTCAGAAAGACAGCTTGACAGACAGGCAGGGAGAGAGACAAGCTGACATACTGACAAGCAGCGAGACAGACAACCAGGGAGATTGACAGGCAGGCAGATAAACAGATCGGTAGGGACTTTCAGACAGGCAGACAGACAGGCAGTCAGAAAGACAAGTTGACAGACAGACAGGCAGGTTGAGAGAGAGGTAGACAGAACGCCAGGGAGATTGACAGGCAGACAGGCAGTTATTTCCTCTGTCCTGCTCTCCCTGGTTGAACAGGAGGACCAGGGCTGGAGGGGTGAGGCGCCCTCACAGACACTGGACTTTGGAGTAATCTCCAGGAGCTTAAATTCACATTGTCACGGATATGCTCCAGTTCAGAGACCATTTACATGAATATCATGTTTCGTCTCTTGAATTCTTTTCGAGCTTGTCCTACAAATGAAATGTAAAACAAATAAGCTGTAATACAATGCTTTAGTTGTTTATTTGTTTTTTTACTTTATTTTAATTTGGAAAGTTAAAATATATAAACTTCATCCGCAGGCAATTCGTTTACATTTTGCCTGGTGGTGGTATATTATTTAAGAACCACCGCTGGAAATGGAAGGGGCGGGTATTTTGCTAACAGGGCGTGGAGTCGCACCCAATAGGGAAGGGGTGTGTTGGCCTGAGATGAGGGCTTAGAGCGAGCGTGATTGCCAAGCGAGACAGCACTGCACGCAGAGTGACATAATACCTCCAACCGTTTAAGTTGTGAACTCTGAGGCTATAAGCAAACCTAATTTTTTTATTTAAATTAAAAAAGAGACGTTTCATTCGAATTACAATTTGGATGTTTTTTTTAAGTCCCCTAGTGCAAATTTTGCGCAAAGTAATGCTGCTGAAATAGTTGTTGTTTTTAAGAAAAACGCTCAAAAACTTTTTCACACTTTTTAAATGCAATGGACTGGCACATTTCTGACAAGGCATGATTACTGTTTTGTGTCCACTGGCTCAGGATAGCAACTCATGGGATGTTCCATATGGCGAGCCGGGTTCAATTTTGGACACCTGAAGGTGCAATCCAAACTTTCAGTCTTTCTTACCATGATTCTCCTTTTCACTTACCTATTCTACTGCCTCAACGGATACTGTGACTCCTTGCCCAGACCCCTGCATGACCAACAAACAACTTTCATCAATAAAAACCTGCAAAATGATGGACAGCAATTGTCGCCAGAGCAACGCCATGCGCACAAAAACGCTGTACGAGTCTCAGTTGCTCGTGGGCAGCTGCCCGACTTTGGCATATCACAGACAATCGATGAACAACTGGCACCGATACCGGTTGATAACAACATTTCTATTGCTAATACTTTCGGTAGTAAAAAGTTTCCACAGGCAATTATCATCGGCGTAAAGAAGGGAGGCACGCGAGCGCTCCTTGAATTTCTAAGAATCCACCCGGACGTGAGAGCGGTCGGAGCCGAACCACACTTCTTCGACCGCTGCTATGACAAGGGACTGGAGTGGTACAGGTGCGTGACTATGCCAATGCCTACTTCCTAGTACATAGTTGTTTTAATGTTCTTCATGACAATATAAACTAGATTAAATCGCAGACAGACCTATCGTGTTTATGTTTGTGGGTTAGGGTTAGGGTTGGGGTTAGGGTTGTTAGGGTTAGAGTGAGAGACATGCGCCATGTCTACTGCCACTGCATGGTTGTTAGGAATCTCCCCCCTTTCTGTCACTTTTCGAACACACACGAGCACTCTCTCTCTCTCTCTCTCTCTCTCTCTCTCTCTCTCTCTCTCTCTCTCTCTCTCTCTCTCTCTCTCTCTCTCTCTCTCTCACACACACTATCACACACTATATCTCTCTCTCTCTCACACACATTTACTCAGTCTCTCTCTCTCTCTCTCTCTCTCTCTCTCACACACACACTATCACACACTCTATCTCTCTCTCTCTCACACACACATACACTGTCACACACTCTCTCTCTCTCTCTCTCTCTCTGTCTCTCTCTCTCTCTCTCTCTCTCTCTCTCTCTCTCTCTCTCTCTCTTTATTTATGATAAAACAATGACCTTCTGGGCCGTACGACACAAACCTTCAATAGGTAAATTCTTCCTTTGTTTCCCCTTGCTTGTTCCTCCTCTCTCTCCTGCTTCTTATTTATACTTTTTATTCCCCTCTACTATTCTATTCTCATACTTTCTTCGGTTTTTCTTTCTTTCTATCTTTCTTTCTATCTTTCTGTCTTTCTTTCTTTCTTTCTTTCTTTCTTTCTTTCTATCTTTCTTTCTTTCTTTCTTTCTTTCTTTCTTTCTTTCTTTCTTTCTTTCTTTCTTTCTTTCTTTCTTTCTCCTAATATTTCTCCTATTTTTCCCACCTGTCTCTTTTTCTTCTTCTTTTCTCTCCCCCTCTTTTTCTTACCATCAAAGCCCCCTAACGAAGTGTGTGTTTTTGTCCGCTCTAAGACCCTGACAGGTCCTGTCAACGTGGTGTGGATATTAGTGCTGTAATGACAGCTCAGACACACCAGAAGGGAGCTAGACAGAGAGAGAGATTAGAGGGCCCGTCCTGGTTCAACAGGGTGTTATGAAGTAGGACAGGAGGGGGGTGAATGGACCACTTTTAAACACTGGTCTCTGGTCAGTTTATGAAGTGCCTGATAGGCAGGAGGAGAGTGAATAGACCACTTTTAAACACTGGTCTCTGGTCAGTTTATGAAGTGCCTGATAGGCAGGAGGAGAGTGAATAGACCACTTTTAAACACTGGTCTCTGGTCAGTTTATGAAGTGCCTGATAGGCAGGAGGAGGGTGAATAGACCACTTTTAAACACTGGTCTCTGATCAGTTTATGAAGTGCCTGATAGGCAAGCAGAGGGTGAACAGGCCACTTTTAAACCCTGGTCTCTGGTCAGTTTTTATTGCAGTATTTTATGTGGATCGTATTATTTTCCATGGGATTTTCACATTCTAATCGACTGATATTCTTCCTTCACAATAACAATCCAAACATGATTTCTTTATGTATATAATATGATTATACATTTATTTGCTGAGCAATTTTCTTATCAATATCACAATGTGCTAGGACACAAGGATAATGAAACATTTTTTTTAAATAAAAAAAAACACAAATTCCACGAAATAAGACATCAAAGAGGCACATAAACAGTATTGATCATCCCAAAAATGAACTATTAGCTATTAAATGATAATATGTAAAACGTGGTCTTTAGTAGGCATTTAAATGTAGACAGGGAACAAATAAACTTCTACTCTCTGGAATATTGTTCAAAAGTCCATCTATTGGCTCTAATGACAATGGCTCTGTCACCTAGAGTCTAGATCCAGCAGGGCGTTCTCAGACAATATAAGCTGACGTTTCTACTCATAATGTCATTTACATAATAAGGATTCTAGTATGGATTGAAAGTGTGATAGGAGAGGCATAATTCTATCATGAGCTTTATTTAATGTGGATATTTACAGACGTCTTCATTTAAATCAGATCGGGGGTTTTAATGCTATTTACTCCAGTGCATTGTCCCGTAAAATATAACAGACCACATGGTTCAAATATTGCGTTTTGGTGTTGTTGTTTTCTTTTCAATTATACTGTTCTCGCTCAGGTCTGTCCTGAAGTGAAAGGAATCTGATCTTTCCAGTTCCATGTTTCCACGGTGACGGTAGTATGTGATCAGCATACTTTGACAGATTTACTCACGTAATAAAGAAACGTTCTGTGTCTTTCTTTCTATTTTCAAACACTTAACTTTCTGTTTCATTTCTTTTATTCCCCTAACAGTAACTCATTTCAGAAACATGTAACGCCTCCTATTATCTCTCTGTCAATGACTTGTATAAACATGAGACTAATGTACATTAGTGTAATAGCATGCTAATTACAAAGTAATTTCTCTAAATAGATTTTTAAACAGACTATCAACATAGAGAAGCCAAGTATCACTGAAAAATAGCATTTAGTTGTTAATTAGAGCCATTTATTTCAAATTCAAAGCATTTTCTTCAGCTTTTGAGTTTTGGAAAGAGCGTCTGGCCTTGGCCTCTGTCCTCGGTTGGTAACCAAATAAAACACATGGACATGCTTAAAGGAAGCATTTGGCAAATTGTTTGAAAAGAAATGCTTATATGTGGAAAAGACTTGGTCTGTGATGTATTGGAAATGATCCTGTGGCTTTGTGGTCAAGAGTTAGGCCTGAAAGAAAGAAAGAAAGAAAGAAAGAAAGAAAGAAAGAAAGAAAGAAAGAAAGAAAGAAAGAAAGAAAGAAAGAAAGGGAGAAAGCGAGAGAGAGAGAAAGAGAGAGAGAGAGAGAGAGAGAGAGAGAGAGAGCCCTTCTCCTCAGCCCCTGTCCCAGCATGCACCATTGCATTGCAACACACACCTTCGTTTTCATGACATCATAAATATCCAGCAAATATAAACGTAATTTCCTCTATTGATCCGTGGAAACGGAATCGCCTTATTGATCTGGCTCTCTGCTGGTCTACTATCAGGCAACTGCAGCGAAAATTAATGAACTCCTGAATATTCAATCTTTCTGACAAGGTGCTGTTTTTTAGGGCCCGTCTCCATTGAAATTCCCAACGGTTTTGCCTTAATGGATTTGTTTGGTGTTCCGAGGTCTTTAAGGCGACATTTTCTGCGCTGGAGAAATGGACAATAACGTTTATCACATCCTATGTTTTAGAGTAATACGTTTGAAGTTTTATTTATGCCTCTCTCACCAAGTACTCAAGCACAATTTGACCGTTGGCTACGATTGTCACAGTGAAGTTGTATGATAATTGTCTTAAGTATGTAAGTGGAATTTGTCCTTAAGTGAGAAAACGACCTGGCAGTGACCTAAGGAGTGCTTGTAGGTTGATTTTTCCTAGTCAACAGCAGAGCACCGTGAAGACAGGATAGTCACGCTTTTACTGTGATTCCGCCACCACATTTCTGACAATCACAAGAGATTCCTATGGAATTTCTAGGTGGGAATATTTAGAATGTTTTGAGATCGATGGAGTGTTGGGAGACTGA
Organism: Aplochiton taeniatus; assembly: GCA_017639675.1. Classification (NCBI taxonomy): domain Eukaryota; kingdom Metazoa; phylum Chordata; class Actinopteri; order Galaxiiformes; family Galaxiidae; genus Aplochiton; species Aplochiton taeniatus. The sequence goes on from CM030187.1 coordinate 14,846,662, forward strand.
CAGTTCTTTGGCAGGAATATGGGGGTTCTGGGAAAGAGAGTCTTTCGTGGTGGAAATAAGAGTATTAATTAACTGATGCTGATGCAACTTGAGGGGGTGCTCTTACTGTGATAAAAGTAGCATGGTCAGGGATTAGGAAGACTCTTATTAAAAACAAGAATATATTGTACAAAACATTTTAAAACGATTAAATCAACACAATCACGTGCAAAAGTATTGATTATGAATAATATCAGTGTTTGTCAGCATATCGTTTGTGCGGCATACCTTTTTAAGGTTGAAAGATTGACCGAGATTGATAGTTATGTTTGAAATTGTTGAGGGATCCGATAAGTGCATAATCAAGATTGACTTGAGTAATGACTTTGGAACGGGTATCGATTTTCAATGTGGCTGAGCAAAACTAAAAGAAAATTGAAAAATAAACTCAGATCAACTCAGTCATCAATATTTTGACAGCTCGTCATTGGACGACCCTTGACCCCCCCCACCCTACCCCCCTTACCCCCTGTGTAACACATGTCTTAGCTTATCCAATCAGATTACAGCTGATGGAACATGAGATGAGGATGTAAGATGACAGGTAAACTACAGCTTCAGCCTGTGGGACGAGGCATTCCTTCCTCACCAAACCTTATTACTGTTAGAAGGATCAGACACACCACTATCTTACTTAGCCGTGCCAACAAACAAAAAAATAAGGAAAAAAAAACAGGTCTGCGTCCTCTAATTAGATCGAGGCACATGGCTGACTAACTGTTCATTTTACGAGGCATTTCAATTACAGGGAGCTCGCTGACACTTCTCTTTTTCCATTTGAACTTGTTTTTTGAATTTGCTCACATTTGATTATCAATGTCAGAACTTTAGAGTATAAGTAATGTTTATGTGGTGCAGACACACACACACACACACACACATTCAATTGCCCTTGCTGGC
>CM030187.1:14855100-14907600 GCA_017639675.1 Aplochiton taeniatus
CTCTCTCTCTCTCTCTGTCAGGAACTTGATGCCGCGGACTCTGGAGGGCCAGGTGACCATGGAGAAAACCCCTAGCTACTTCGTCACCAAGGAGGCCCCGGGGCGTGTCCACACCATGAGTCCCCGCACCAAGCTGATCGTGGTGGTGCGCGACCCCGTGACCCGCGCCGTGTCCGACTACACCCAGACTCTGTCCAAGAACCCGGGCCTCCCTTCCTTCCAGGACCTCGCCTTCCGGAACGCCTCCGGAACTCCCTCTTCCGTCGCCGCCACGACGGCGGACGCGGTCGACGCGTCCTGGAGCGCCGTGCGCATCGGGATCTACGCCAAGCACCTGGAGCACTGGCTGCGCTACTTCCCGCTCTCCGGCTTGCTCTTCGTCAGCGGCGAGCGGCTGGTGTCCGACCCGTCCGGCGAGATGGGGCGGGTCCAGGACTTCCTGGGTCTGAAGAGGGTGGTGACTGACAAGCATTTCTACTTCAACCAGACCAAGGGCTTCCCCTGCCTGAAGAAGCCTGAGGGGAGCAGCAAGCCGCGCTGTCTAGGGAAGTCCAAAGGGAGACCCCATCCTCAGATCCCCGCCGAGGTTCTGACCCGGCTCAGAGACTTCTACCGGCCTTTTAATCTCAAGTTCTACCAAATGACGGGCCACGATTTCGGCTGGAACTGAGAGAGAAAACGTAATTTTTTTTTTAGGCTGGCTGAAAACGGACAATTGTTTTCTTTCTTCAGATGTCTTTTGTAAAGTTGTGGTTTGATTCAGGATTTGTTTACAGCTGTTCGCTGATTGACAAACAGATTCGAACCAATACCAAAGCTCATGCTTTTTCTTGCAAATAAAAGGATATTGTTGTAAATATACAGTTTATTTGGCTGGTGGGTTGATATTAAACACAATGACATACAATACAGCTGTACAGCCATTCGCATCTTATTGAATATTTTACATTCTGACCAACTGACAGTATAAAAATATGGCTTTTGTCTTAGGTTGTCTAGCCTAACGATATGGTTGTCCTACAGGAGGTCTAGGTTTTAGACAGACGGAGCGTCGAAACAATGATTTGTGAAATCGACCTTTAAGGCAGACAAATCTCCCAAATCCATCCAACTTCAGACCCAAAAGACCTATTTATGAAATGGAAATGCCAAAAGTGTCACAAAGAAATTGTTACTTATATTATACATCTGTTTGGACATCTAGAGTTAGCTAAGTGTTTCCTTTCCACTTCAAGACAGACATTACTTTAGCTAAAAGAGAGTGTGAAAGAGACGGTATCCTTAAGCAATGAAATACCAAATAAAATGTGACAAAGGAATGCGAGTTATAACCTTTAACCAACGCAACATAAACCAACAACGGAAAGGTCTCCTAGCACAAATATATATTAAATGAAATACAGTAAATCAAATGTGAAACGTGAAGAGGTGGCTGTTTGTAGATTCAGGAAAAGTTAATAACAGAAAAATACCAGATTTGTTCAATAAGGCGTAAGACTGTTTCACGTGTTGATTCAAGGATATACACAAACGCAGAATTTTAACCTTTTTCCCAGTTTCTTTTTCTTCCTGTTCTATGAATGTATCTTGTCATTTCGTCAATAATGCAAGCTGAACACCAGAGACCGATGTTGTTGTTAAGATTGTTTTTTTCAGCAATAGTTTTAATGCGGGCTGGGTTCGATACGGAAATCAATTGTATTTTAATCACGCCATGAAAGCTAGAACTGTTAAATCGCTAGTTGAAAAGGATTTCCTATGTGTTGTACTTTTGCCTTTATTTATATTGCTTTAATGAATTATGTAATAAAACTTGTATCTAAGATCATTTTCTACATCGCTATTTTAGCTGTACTTCACTCCAACTGGATATTTCTGAAAAGTGTAATTTATGAAAAAGACGATATCATTGAGGTGTTTTTGTCTAATACTTTTGTATTTGAATATGATACAATTCTGAGTAAAGCTTTTCTGTTTTTCTGGAACAAAGGAGTGGTCCCACATTCGTTGTACTGATCACTGCCATCATCTTATGCACGCACACACACACAGTGATGCGGATCGATGTAATCTAAATACCAAGCTATTCAGATTTTAGGTAGCCTAATATACTAATACAAAGTGTCATTCCACCCCAAAGACACTGTTTACCAGTCATTCAGTGGGGGGAAAACTCTCTCTCTCTCTCTCTCTCTCTCTCTCTCTCTCTCTCTCTCTCTCTCTCTCTCTCTCTCTCTCTCTCTCTCTCTCTCTCTCTCTCACACACACACACACACATAGAGTACAGGTGTGAGCCATGCTGCAGAGATGGCTGGACTAGTCTCAGTGTGGAGGTCCTTGGAGCTGTGGCTCTCCAGGGCTGGATGTTGAAGTGCAGGAGTAGGGAGCAAGCTTTCTGATGTGTAAGCGATCAATCCACCGGGGTGATGGGAGACCTTTAGGAGACGGCAGCAATCTAGGAGACGGCAGCAACCCCCCCCCCCCCTTCCAATCCCCCCACCCTTAACCCTTTCTCCCTTTGACCTGTGAACCGAGTTGCCATTAAACCACTGACCAGCCCACATCCATAACGGCTGTCGGAAGCCGTGGAGTTAAAATGGAGTACGGCAGACAGGACACCTGGAAGGAAGCCTGTTGAACCGGCACATCCTTTCTAGATCGTCTATTTCTGCGTACCACCCCCCGCTGTAGCTGAAGTGCCACGGCACTCCCGAGGAGCAACCATCAATATTGCATTCCCTAGCCTCCAATACCTACACCGATGAGGGGGGGGGGGGGGGTTAATCAATAACTGCCTGTTTGGTTTATGGGTGTGCAGGGTGTGTGGTTATGCCTACCATGTCCCTGTGTCAGGGTGATTTAAGCCAGGGTCGCGGGCCGGGTCTCCAACACACATTTGTAAAATATAATTTAACACATGATTTATCACAGCGCTGCATTTCTAATCGATGCCCGAGTGGAAACGTATAAGGATGTTCCTTTGCATATCGGACCAAGGGGGTTTGGATTAGATCTTTACCAGGGCCAGTAACTGATTATACTTTAATGGATACTTCCAAGGGGGTTTTGTTGATATTCACCCTATCTAGTGTTTATTTAGTCGTAAAAGTCCTAAGAGCGTTTCATTGCAGAGTATTGATACCTTCCATATTATTTTCATTATTTTGGTTTAACATGTCTATTTATCCACATCCTAAAGCTATAAATGCTGTGTGCAAAGTCTATGAAGATAGGACAATAAAACCATATATATATATATATATATATATAAAATATTTAATATATACAGTAGATACAAATACAAGAAAACATATATTGCACATATAGCCATTATATTTTATTAGACCTGTTATTATATTATATATCATATATATATGTGTGAACAAGGGACAATACTTAATAATAAGGAACAGAAAAAACATCTCAGTTGGGTTTGAACAAGAGAAGAACAGGGGAGTGCTAGCCAATGAAAAGCGGTGAAACGTTACCTTTCCTCAAAACAGGATCCACGAGAAACGTTCATTCATTAGCTGGCTGGAATCATTCAGGCCTGCTGCCATTGATATGCTAACAGCCCGGACACAAGACAGGGACTGTGAAGAATGTTGTTTTTGTTGAGTGTTTTTTTTTTTTTTCTGTCTGGCTCGATAACTGCAGAATATCAGAATGAAATTTAGTCAAATCACACAATAACATCATGGGAAACATGCCCATAAATCTATTTTAAATATGACTCATTAAGCCTGTCTGTGTCTTTTTTTGTTCTAAAAATGTTATGCCGAGTATAAGCCCCCAGATATACTATGAAAGCAACCAGGGGAACCCCCTGTGCCCCCCAAAATTAATTTTTTCTCTAAATTCAAAGGCTGCGCTATGTCCATGACGTGTAAAGGGAACATCGACGGATTTAAAGCGACTGGGACACAGACAAGCCGGATGAGGGGTGAATGTCCCCTCTCAGATCTCAACAGCCCTTCATGAAAGCGGGCAATGACCCTTGGTGGAAAAGGTCAAGTATCTGAATTCATGACAGCAGTGAATGGGTATCCACGAGGCCTGCCTGTTCACCTGTCCCTCTGTCTGTTTTTCTCTCCACAGTCAGTCCCCGTGCACGGTTTGAGTCGGGAAGCCATGATGGAACAGCTGCTGTTTGCTAAAAGGAACAGACCCAGGTCAACTAAGCCTCTGTCACCGACCTCTGTGGACCGGTCAGTGACCGATACAATACTGGATACATACACACACGTGCACGCGCACACGCACGCGCGCGCACACACACACACACACACACACACACACACACACACACACACACACACACATACTGTACATATATTTATATATACATACACATATTTATTCATTTATTTATTTTGACAATTATTCTCAAATTATTGCAACTGTCTATAACAGTAAGCAAAAAAATACAAACAGGCTAGTCACACATTCGGTTTATCGCTCATAATACTTGTGAGGTACTTCAAATTCATGATTAGTTTGTGAGTATTTGCTTTTATTGACCTGCCACACACAGAGAGACTTTTCCTTTCCAGTCTCACTTTTTTACCCCTGAACGGATCTGACCAACTGGCCTGATCTCCCTTGGTCAGGTCCAGTAGAAAACCTTCTCAGTAGGGGGCTAAGGTTCACCCTTGGTGACTCCTAGAGGTCAAAGGTCATCAGTGGTCACCTGTCCCCCCTTAACATACACACACGGCCGCTATTCTCAGAGAAGTGAAGGGGAACAGGGAAAGTGACCGATCAGTTAAGGATCGGCGTCTAAAGGTTATGAACTTACTAATATTGCTACCTTGAATAACAGTGGCAACCTCACTCATTGCTAATGTGAATAGTAATAGCTCAGGGCACTGTAGCTTTTAATGATCTAAATTAAATCAATATTTGCTGTGACCACTCTTTGCTTTCAAATTTTTGCAAGCATTCTTTCACACCTGCCTAAAACTTTTGCACAGTACTGTGTGTGTATATATATATATATATATATATGGAAAGAGAGAGAGAGAGAGAGAGGATATATATTTATATATTATTATTATTATTATTATAAGTCTCTATAAGTGCCTGTAGTTTGATCCTTTAATCTGTGTGTGGTTATAAGACTACATTAGGCTGACTGATTGTTTATTTAATTTGATGAATATACCATATTTCATGTAAACCTGATAACTACGCCCTACTGCAAAAAAAACTCAGCCGAGTTTGTGATACGTTTTCAAGTAAAACTGCTGCATTCTTGACTTAATCAGATCTTAATAAACATATTCTTAGTATTTCAGCGGTGTGTTTCAGCTTCTTTGCCCAGAGTCAACTTAGTCAACTTAATAATAAAGTGTAGCGGCTTTCCTGGTAAACAACTGTCATTTGCCCTTTGAACTCTAGGGTGCATGGCAGGGCCAGATGAGTCACTGGACAAAATCGACATCCAGCCCTCATCTCTATCAGAATACCTCAGTAACACGTCATGCATTCAAAATTCATCTGTAAACATGGATACCCTGTTCATGTACTGTAATTCTATTTTTAGAGTTCTTTCTTGACGGAAAATATAACTGAACTGAAAACACTTTATTAATATATAAGCATATCATATTACTTTAACATGCTTTCATGTTATTTAATCAGTAAAACATAACTATTTAGATTTTTTGCAATTAGGCCAAATATGGTACCTCCTAAATAAGAAAAAAAAATATATATATCTATATTTACCTTTCTGAGCCTTGAAGTTGCAAATCCAATGTTCTCTGTCTGATAAATAGCAGCTTGTTAGACCACGCAAATGTTATTCTTTAATCAACAAGGAGTCCAACTGGAAGAGCTGTATTCTTTTGCAGACTGGAAAGATCTTTCAACCATGCTCCCAATATAATTAGCTGATAAAAAAATGAAGAACAGAAGTATTCCTAATTACCAATCACCACAAATTAAACCACATTCCTGCACTGTTTTATTTAAATTTTCACAAAGAGCAATTGAGTATGCCTCTAGATGATAGTTTTCATAATGAATAGAGTATTTAAATTGATTTTCTCCTCATGTTTTGTGGCAACAGTTTAGTTTTATTTATTATTTATTATTATTTATTTACCAAGAGGCTATCAGATGGGACTCAAAGGTGACAGACAGGAAGAGAGAGGTGAAACAAAACACATTAACAAACGGATAAACGAATCAAATATGTGGTTGAAAGAGGTGGCTGTCATTTGATAACAATAAGGAAGACACGTTTGACCCCCTTTCTGAGATCAGAAAAGGAAAATTAAAAGAAGAAAGATGAGAAGAGAAGAACAGATCAAAAGGACAAACGACAGCTTGCCCTCTTGGGAGGGTCATTAACAGTTAATGAGGCTGACAGCCCATTGGATATCTATGGCTGACCTTTGACCTTTAGAAGTGCATATTAAAGATCTCCTCCTCCAGTCCCTGGTCACATCCATCTCCTAAGGGTGAGAGAGAAAAAAGAGCGAAAGAGTCCACAAAAAAGAGAAAGAGAGTTTCTGGACTTGTGTATGCTTGAGCAGGTCTCTGCATTGGGCCAGGAAGCAGAGAGAACAATAACTTGTTCTGTGTTATTTGGTTGGCTGTCCCAGCTGTTGTTCAGTCCTACTCATTGACCACCTGCACCAGCCTGACCACTGCAGAGTGACAGCCTCCATCTCCTGCTGGCTTCAGGGAGAAGAAGGGACATGGCACACTCATATGTGAACACACACACACACACACACACACACACACACACACACACACACACAAGCACACACACACACGCTCACATAAAAATGTGTGCGCACACACACACACACACATATGATTGTGCACACAAACACGTACAATATAGATCACACATGAGCGCACCCCAGCGCACGCTTACACACACATACACACACACACACACACACACACATTTCCACCCCATTCTCAAAAATGTATTATTCCACCAAACAGATGTCTCTGGTGTCAAGTGGCAGAGTCTTTTTCTCTCAGTTCCAGTCGGGAATGTTGATGTGGGAATTATACCTCAGACTCTATATCGACTGGGGCACAAACAGTGGCCTGTATAACTATAGCTAGTTATAACTGACCAACGATATCCCGATCACAAACAGTGGCCTGTATAACTATAGCTAGTTATAACTGACCAACGATATCCCGATCACAAACAGTGGCCTGTATAACTATAGCTAGTTATAAATGACCAACGATATCCCGATCACAGACAGTGGCCTGTATAACTATAGCTAGTTATAAATGACCAACGATATCCCGATTCCAGACAGTGAGATGCAGTGGGAGTTTTTATGTTTATTTAGCGTCCTGCACCACTTAGAAAATCATGTCTTGAGGTTTTTGGGGGGTGACTATGTGGGAGAGAGCCACTTTAATTTTGTCTGGAGTGAAATCGTCTTGTCTAGGCCCTCCTGAGTACACTAGACAAGTTTGTACCTTTTCCCCCTGGGGAAGATAGATGAGAGAGAGATATCATAAAGTTCTCATGATATTCATAGCTCAGACATGATCAGGGACGAATCAGGTCAAAATATTCGACAAAAAAATACACAAAATCTATCTTATTTTTTACAATTTATCTGTATCCATGGAGGCAATGTTATGTTAAATAATTAGACAATGTTCGAGATACCAAAGTTCAATATATAAAATGTTAATGTTTACTTTCACTGTTACGTATGGATATAAAGAGTTTATTTACAAGATGAGATTTTTTCCATTTAACAAAGGTACACTTACTCTCATAGAAAAAGCAGTTGCCTAACACAAAATACCCCAGTGCTTTGAAATAATAATATAAATTATGTAAGTACCTCATACCTCATTTCTGTACAGCACTTCATCAAGCAAGGTACAGCACAAACCTACACCCATTTAACAGGCTAGATAAGTCCCATCCCCTCTGCATTCACCACTTTATCTGTACAGTTTATTCCCACGTTGCAGAACACCCCCCCTCCGTGCCACCCCTCTCGCCTCTGGGGGGGGGGGGGGTTGATCGCCTCGCTCTGTCTCCCTGTTTAATATCAGGGTGCTTTACCGAGAGGCTGTTTGCAGGTCAGAGATTAATGGCTGTATTCAATATGAACCGTGTTGCATCTAGACACACACACACACACACACACACACACACACACACTTACTCACATCTATCTGGGGAGCTATGAGAAAAGTAGGTATGGTAGATGAAACATGGTTATAACGTTCTCTTGAAGTGTGTGTGTGTGTGTGTGTGTGTGTGTGTGTGTGTGTGTGTGTGTCTATGTGTGTCCCATCCTCTATATACAAGGCCTCAGTTCTATTCAACCCGTCTTTATGATTTCAACACAGCTACCCCACCACCACCAGCACCACCGAGGCGTTTTGAAATCCATCTGTGCCGACGACCCGCTCTGCAATTTAAGAGGCACATTTTCAGATCGCCAGGTATCGATCTCCTCACAGCCTGGCTGGTCGTAACACCACCTGCTGTCCTGTCCTGTTCCCCATCTAACTCTCTCTCTCTCTCTCTCTCTCTCTCTCTCTCTCTCTCTCTGTCTTTCTCTATCTCTCTCTCTCTCTCTCTCTCTCTCTCTCTCTCTCTCTCTCTCTCTCTGTCTCTCTGTCTCTCTGTCTCTCTATCTCTCTCTCACTCTCTCTCTCCCTCTCTCTCTCTCTCTCTCTCTCTCTCTCTCTCTCTCTCTCTCTCTCTCTCTCTCTCTCTCTCTCTCTCTGTCCTGGCGGTGGGTCTGTCTTTCTGTCACTCTGATGCTGAGCTACAGGTAATGGAGCACGTCGTATAACGTAATGCTCTGCCACACGGGCTGCAGGATCAATAGTGGAGCTAAGAGAACAGCTAATATGATATTGATGGACTCCTGATGAAAGTGGGGGAACAGGCCTGTGTGGGGTGTGTGTGTGTGTGTGTTTGTGTGTGTGTGTGTGTGTGTGTGTGTGTGTGTGTGTGTGTGTTTGTGTGTGAGTGTTGGTGTGCGTATGTGTGTGAGTGTTAGTGTGTGTGTGTTGGTGTATATGTGTTTGTTTGAGTGTTTGTGTGAGTGTGTTTGAGGGTTTGTGTGTGTGTGTGTGTGTCTTTGTGTGATAGGGAGGGGGTTCACAGCCCATAGAACACACACATGCACCTGAGTGTGCTCTCGAATGAATGTGTCATTTCCCCCTGTTTTCACAATGTAAATGTATCTCCCTTCACACCAGGTGACATGCCAATGCATTTATAACAGCTGTTAGTCCGAGTTGATAAAGTCGGTGTGTGTGTGTGTGTGTGTGTGTGTGTGTGTGTGTGTGTGTGTGTGTGTGTGTGTGTGTGTGTGTGTGTGTGTGTGTGTCGGGTAGTCGGCTCTATGGAAATCAATGAGATGGACACTCGGGTTGTTAACTAGATCACTGCATTAGCACTTACTCAAGACTCCACCAGCTGATACATCTAGACGGTAGACATAGAGGCTTTTCTGATTAGACTACTGCCCTGGGTGGGAGTGAGGGAGATGTACAACCTTGAATGTCTCGTATGAGATCCTTTCAGAACTGGGTTCAACACCTACAGCGTGCATTATGATGACCTACTGTAGAAAGAAAAAATAAAGAATATAGTTAATACTTGTATTAATTAGGTGCCACAGTGCTGGCGAATTTGAGATGTACTGTAATTAGTAAGCTATTTATATTTCTTGTCGTGTTGTGCTTTAGAAGACAAGAAAACATACAAGTACAATACTGATTACATGCAAACCGACAGTGAGGAGGAAAGTGGACTACAAGGCATAAATGTCAAATTAAGGGGAACAAATATAGCGTAACACATAGCAATAGGGGGCCAAATAAAATGTAACACGCACACTAATATTATAAGAGGGGGTGTACCATTTAGAGGAAGCCCGCAGGGGCGCGCTATGCTGTAGGTCTAAATGAATCCGTCATGCAACCCCCAGTCTTGTTGCTGATTGAAGCCCCAGAGATGTCACTCCTTCGTGGGGTAAAGGGGTTAGGGGTCTCCCCTGCCCACCCACCAAGACACTTGCACTAACTCATCGTCTGCTATATCTAAATCAGTGGCGTCTCCGGACTGAACGTCTTTGTGTGCCTGTTAACTGTCTGTGTATTAAGTGTGGTGGGTGGTTCACTTTGACGACAGTGCAAGTTAGCAAGACTTACCTCAGAGAAAAAGGGTGGTCCCACATTAGACCTCCCATTATGATTTCAATGTCAAAGCCAGAGCCTCCATTAGCGTCAAGCCCATGACTAGACCATGTTAGGAGCCAGAATAAAACCGAAGAAGCTGGATAGATTGTGTTGTATGTGTTGACCTATGGTTACTTATTCACGTGTAACACGCAATCCCTCTCTCACGCACCCATTATTTCACATAATTACTCAATTAATTCATACAGATGATTAAATCTGAGTTCAGTATCGGATATTGTGAACATCAGACATTTTTCCTGTGGCTATATCAAAGATGCTGTTCATATGCTCTGAATCTAGTCTTTGTTAAGGACTAAATTATACAACGTCACTGCATCGTATTATAAAAAAGGGCAAAGTTTGCAATGATCTCGATCTGGTGGGATTGCGCTACACTTTAAGGTGGCTAAAAAGCAAACAAAAACGTGACAAAACTAAAACGTACACTGCCATTAATCCTTCATTGGCACAGAGGCCTAAGATGTTCAGATATTTTCTTGCGCAGCATTCACTTGACTTGTTGTATCTTTTGGGGGGGGGGGGGGGTGGGGGGGTGGGGGGGCGGTCGGGTGTTTTTGGCCTATACGCTTCCATGGTGACGCACCCGTCTGTTTCAGTTCTGCTCGTTCCAGCTCTACGTCCGTCCTTGCTGTGTGTTCTGACACGCTCACCGCACCACAAATCCACAGGGGAACGGCCGGGTGATTACTGGGGAAGCCTGGCTCTTCCCTTTTGACATTCCGACTCCTTGTCTGCGTGTAATCTTTCCCAAATCCCTGGCTGGGATGACCGCTGGCCGGGCGGTAGGCCGCGTTAACACAGGCAGCACTGTGGCCTAGCTGACTGTAGGCTATGCCCTGCTGGACGCTGGGCTGGATGTATAATTCGTTCCATTCCTCTTCATTAAAATCCAAAGCCATGTCATTATTAATGCTTCATAAAGAAAGGGTTGCTGAACAGAATGTGATTGCTACCATATGTGGCATTGGAGGGGGAGAAAGAGAGAGAGAGAGAGAGAGAGAGAGAGAGAGAGAGAGAGAGAGAGAGAGAGAGAGAGAGAGAGAGAGAGAGAGAGAGAGAGAGAGAAGAGACAGAAACTGAAATAGACAGTTGGGACTGAATACTATTTAAAAAGTCATAAAAACTTTAAGGGCCAAGTCTAAAGGATGTTGGGAATTGCAAACAGGAACTCTTCTTTTCAAAGTAGTCATCCGATGCTGCTTGCTGGTAACAATTACACTTTTTTCTCAATATTCTTAGGCGGAAATAAAACTACCGCTACTACAATTCTCCATGACAAATGATAATCCATTCACTTCACAATGCTGTTGAGGCCCAGAGTTTCAGAAGGTATGAATTGTAAGGAATTACTGCCCTCTCATGTGGATTCCGTGGTAAAACTAAGGCACGTCCCCCGAAGATGGGGGAGCTCTCTGCAGGTCGCCACGGCAAAAGAGAACTCAGTTGGATTCACCTGGTTAATAACGCAAAATATATATGTATTAAAGTATATAGCAATTTAAGTCAACAGCACTGTCTACTTAGTTAGGTTTCATGCAATGTATGTATCGGCCCTAAGTGTAACGTGGCATGGGATCCCTACTGAAAAAGCAGCATTTGAACAGAGTTTGAGTATCTTTGTCATACAATGTACAAGATGACAAAGAGAACCTGAATATCCATAAAGATTAAGCTACATATTAGCTATATACTGCTAAATGTTTGGCTATATCTAAATCTTATGTACAGTGCTGTGTAAACAGTGTGCCAAGTTAATTGGAGTCAGAGATACTTACTCTCATTAAAACCCGATCTCAAATAAAAAATGTCTATCCCACGCAACTATCATGTTAAAATCCCCTGTTAAAGCAGTAATGCCACAATTTAAAAATATTGAACTGGGTGAATTTGTTATTAAAGTGTGGAGTACTGGAATAAAATGGGTTCATTGTTCAAAGAAGCACATGTAACAGAGAAACTGAAGCTTCTGTTTCAAATGTTCAGTTTCAAGTAATTGAACAAATGTGTGTGTCCCGTCTTATTTGGGAGAGACATTAAGAAGAGGGGGAAACAATTCAAAGGCTTTTTTTTATTGAGAAAATGACAAAGTTTAGGGTCAAATAACGAGCAAGATGTTTCTGCCAAGGCTGCCTCAGGAGAACAACCAAAACATGCTGCTCTCTAAAAGCCGTTTCAGTTGGACAGGCTTTGATGTTGGTGAAATACAGGCACAGACGTTTTAGCACAGTAAAGTTGACAAATGGATAGACGGTTTCCCTAGAGGGTGACATTGAACTGAAAGACGACGTATTTCAAGGGCAGTCTTTGTGCGAGTGGATGTAGAGTTCGGTTTGATGGGCGTACATGTTGTCAGATTCATAGAGGGCTTGGATCCAACTTTAGCCCTCACGCTCCCTCCCACTCTCACACACATTCTCTCACACATCACTTTCCCTCTCTTCATATCACACACGCACACTAAATCAATGTCATGGTGAGTTAAACAATACCCCACTGAAAATGACCCTGTAATATACATCACCAGACTAACATTCATTACAGTGGACAGTATAACGTCCATTGACACACTGACCGCTGACATCATGCATGGTAGTGTCACATCTCGCTCCCCTTAAGGCAGTTGTCATCAGGATGTTATTAAGATGACTTAAGACCTTCTCCTAAGTAAGGCCAGCCACCATTGGCCAAAATACAGGATGCATTGTTCGCCACTCCAACTTCCAGCTGGCTTCAATAGCTAAATTATTTCCCCGAATGTTACAGCAGCCAGTCATTCACAATGTTGGCATGGAAACGACACTTTACACACACACACACACACGCGTGCACACACACACACACACACACACACACACACACACACACACACACACACACACACACACTCTGCAGCCGAATCTTGGACTGCTAATGCCAACAGTCTGTGTGTATGTAAAACTGAATGGCAGTTGACACACAATACAGTTGATAGGCGGTTAGCACAACCTGCTCAATTTATATAGTCTGCTTTTATATAGTCGTTATGTAAACAGAAAAAAAAGTATGTTTGTTTTATTCGAATGGCCCTATTCATTCCGATTGCCTTGTCCTGGTTCCTACACAGCCCTGGTTTAACTGAGGCCCATTCATGACATTGCACTGCATGGAGTCTTAGGTCCCAACAATAGTTCTATTGTAGAAGTCTGTGGACTCCAAAGTCTTTGTTTTTACCTGTAACCCAGCACCTGAGAATGTTAACTAGCCCTCCCCTCCTGGCTCCCTAAATGGTCAATTACAGCGGTGTTTTTCACCTTTCCTCGTTGCAACTTCTGTAAACAAACGGTCTTTATTTATTCATTTCCGAAAAGTTGCTTTCCTCTGACTCTCTGTGCCATTCATCTTGTTTACAGTTCAGTCATACTGTTGCTTAACCAGCTGATTGCATATCATCATCATCACCATCATCATCATATAATGCATTTAAAAAGGCAAGGCATTTGCTTTGTGCCATTTTATTAATTGGTTTTATATAACTTGGTTTTATCATTTCAATGTATTTTCTTATCTTTGAATTCTAGTTTGTAGTTTTTCCATCTACAGGATATTCACTATGAAGCCTTAATGGAGTCAGATCAGGTAGAAAGCAGTAAGATAGAGAACAGCACAAACAAGAGCACAACACAAGAACAACTGCTTAAGTAAAAGCAGCTGTTGAAGACAAAACAAACCTTTTTTCTCGTGAAATGACTAGCTCATCCTTCCAGAATTGAATTTTGTAATAAAAAAGAGACTAGCATCCGGGTTTTGTTTGTGGGTTTGTCCACTTCCACACTTACCACACTAAGCCTACAATGGACCACTGGGAGGGTGTGTTTGCGAGGCCTCAAAAATTCTCATCAGCTTGCGAGCATGCATGTTAGACTGTAGACCAAACAACCTCAGATCACAACATCATCTCAACTAACTCTAAACAAGTTGGTGGGACATAACAACAACGGAATAACAAAACTAAAGTTTTAACAATAGTTGTAAACTCTGGGGTCTGTGCTTAGTTACCATGGTGTCGTGACATCAGTGTCAGTATACCCCTGCCCTGATTATCAAAGCACCAGTGATGATCTCTCTGCAGTAGACATACTGTAGCAACATTGCTCTTCAGTGTTCTAACTGCAAAGGACTCTGGGGAACTGACCACAGGCACAGGGGTCACCCAATCAGAGCGCATTCCATCGGTGACCTTGTCTGGAAAACTGTGAGTGGGATTTCCAAATATGGTCACGTGCTTCCTGTTTGCTACCGATGATGAATAAGTCATGATGGAATGTAACATAGTTTATGGCGTACACGCGTGGATTTAAAAAAAAGCAATAATTAAATAATGTCAATGTCACATCAAAGTCGTTTTAACTCAACATATATACATAAAACACATCATGTTGATAAGATGTTGAATTTAAATTACATGTCGAATCTAGTCAAGTAAAATATGTGTGCATTATGAATAAATTATTGAGCCAAAGGGGAAATTCTTACTTGATTTATTAGGTGTCGTTTTAACAGACTGTGATCAATGAGATTAGAAAATGTGCTCTGAAATACTTAATGAAATTAGAATTTGAAATTGTGGCATGACAATAGGTAGCTAGCCAGGTGCAAATGAGAGATCGATTAAGATCACAAGTCAAATGCTAGTCTAAAAACATTGTTACATTATATTATAGTTACATTAAACCATTTATCAATTTATTGATAAGGATTTTTTAAGCAATAATTTGTTAGACTTAAAGAAGTCCTTGAACCCTTTTTCCCAGAATTATACAAAACCTTTTCACCTCATTTGTAATATAGTAAGAAAAGTAAATAGGAGAAAATCAACAGGTTGAAACCTGAGTGTTTTTATACTATTAGTTTCTATAATTAATATGAAGATACAGACCGACCTTGTAGTTACTTACTTTATAACATACATTCAGAGAATTAGATGAATAATTACAGGCCTTTGACCTCTTCCTGCAACGCCTTCATGAGATCACTCCACCTTGGGACCAGTTCCCAAGGAAACCAAAGGGAGGATTATTACATAAAAGGTCTCTTGACTGGCAAAACCTGAATGAATGGTTTTAAGCTTACACAAATACATGTTCTCTGAGGTGAGCTGACACACACACACACACACACACTGTAATACATGTCAACTCAGGCTTAGCGTATCAAAGTGAAGGGCACAGCATATGGTGGAAGTTAAAAGGAAACTGTCGCAGCTGTGAACTGAAATCTGTAACACACACACACACACACACACACACACACACACACACACCCACCCACACACACATCTCTGTCTGATGAAGGAGTAGGAGTGGCAGGTCGGATAAAGCAGAACCCTCAGGCACTGGTGTGTGTGTGTGTGTGTGTGTGTGTGTGTGTGTGTGTGTGTGTGTGTGTGTGTGCCTGTGTGTGTGTGTGTGTTACATTCACACACACGGTGGCAGACTTAAAAAAAAAAAAAAACTTGTATGCTGAGGGATAGCTGTTTTTTTTATGGTGACATTTGGAACATTTGTCGACACTTGACAGAAACTGACTGTATGTGTGTGTGTAATGTCTAACTTACAGTTTCCCGAAAATGTGCAGGTGTGACGACGGCAGTTAGATACATTGTTTTTTCCTGTCATACGTGTTTGCCCAGCTGCATGGTTTTCTCCGGGTTCAATGCATATCGAGATGGCAGTCACGACTCTATTAATATGACAGCTGTGTTTGTGTGTTGAATGTCTTTGTCTGTGTTTTCAGTGATAAAATGGTTTTCATCAGTCTTGCAGCAATCTAACAGCTATAAAATAACAAATATGATATCACATTGAATACAGTATGGTTGCTCTTATTCATTAACTGTGATACATTAAATGTTTGGTATAGACCTCAGTCTACTCAAGAAATCTGTTTTACAAATAAAGGGTATTGGTTTACTTTGGCCATTATAATTTTTTCATCAGTTATTATCAGATGGAGCAGGCCTATTTCTAGGTAGGTGTGTTGGATACATAGGCCTATCAGGCTTAAGATATCTGTGGGTCTCTACATCAAATTGTTCAATGACTCCTAACCACATATCATTTAAATATTGCAATAATAACACACCAAGAACATCATGAGTTGCTGAATAATATTGTAGCGACTAGGAATAGGCCTAAGCCCTGATCACGGGAGACATAATAAATGTAAATAGCCTATATAAGCATGTTCCAAGAGGAATAAGGGTAGGCTACATGCACTGGTCGTTCATACTAATCCAAACTAACAAATTTGCAATAAAGACAAATATGAAACTGGACAGACTTGAACAGTTACATTGCCAGTCAGTCGCGTGCATGGCCCTCGAGCTCCACTGCCTGCCTCACGCGTCGAAGTGCCGCGAAAATATACCTGCCCAGAAAGAACATTTAAAACATTAGCAAGATTGTCAGGTGAAACTGTGAAAGTAGAGCCGTGTAATTAAGCTAGCTAACAACCTGATCACTTCAGTAAGTTTTTTAACAATGGCAAACCCCTGAAACTGACTTTTCTGAGGGGGATAAAGAGCTTTGAGCTAACCTGTTAGGTGTTTTTTTTTCTACAGAGCGACCATCACTTGAGGTGAGGTAGGACCGGTGAGGGCAAAGACGACGTAAACTGATTTACCATTGCGAGCAGGTAACTGTGTGTGAGTATGCTGTTAAGGTAGACACAACATCTCAAAGAAAACAATGACAATAAACTCTGCTAATTAGACAGTTATCGTGTGATAGCATGGTTTGTTTTCTTTTGGCGAATTTCCCCACATCTAGAGTGAATTTGTGAAAATGTCCTACAACGCTGCTCCTCAAAACTTTGTTGCTATATCAGATTTACACCCTAACACTTCACATCCGGTGAGTTTATTGAAGAAGAAAAAATGCCGATAATATAAACTGTACCAAGATAGCTATCTAGCTGATTGTTGTGACAGTACAAAAGAAAACAGTTTTATTGTTATAATGGATGAGAATGACAAACGCCTGAATTCATCCTTTATTTCACCAGAGGGTTGCTGGTGTTATCATAGGAAAAACTGATGTCAAGAGCTTTCCTGACAGAAAAAGTAAGAAAAACTATTTTATCTTCAGCATTTCTGGGATTTCTTTGTGAAAATGATCATCCTCATTATACATATATCTGTTCACATATTTCTAAATTATAGCTTCATCCCAAGCATTGCCTCCTTTACCAAAGCAATAAGCCATATGCCTACGTCGTACATAGCAGTGCCCTCTACTGGTAGTTTTCTAAACAAAAACGAATGTATCTCTTGTTTGATTTCAGACGTAGGCTTTGACAGATTTACCTTTAGCTTCACGATTAAAGACTCCCCTGAGTATTTCATCAACGTGTCTTCATGGGGAACGGATGGCTACGTCAACGGACTGGCGAACAGCTTCAGTATTGGAGACTGTGGTGAGGTTTGAATTGACAATTCTATAATATCCACTCTGTCACCATGTAATACTATAAAACTATATTTTACATAAAATCTCCAGTGACTCTTCAGAAAAAAAATCAATCATGAACATTGATATGAATACATTTTACGTATTAGACTAACACATAAATTGTATTAAACGATTTATGTCAATGCAGTCACCGCCCCTGCCGAATCTCAAAAGTCAAGATGTTGTTATAATACAGTCAATACTACTCTGATTGTTCTTCATCCTCAACTCAGTCAGGACTGAAAATGCCTGTTCGTTATTTCTGCTCAGTCATTATAGAGAATCCTTTAGTGTCCACCAAGGACCCAGAGAAGGACGACCGGTTCTGTCCTTCCACTCCAAGGTCTGTGTCACCGCACTTTAAAGGAACTTCATCTGATGACTTACTTTACCTATGAGAGCGTATTTTCATCTGTGGTGCATATCATTATTGTTATTTCTTGTGTTATTATTTATATGAGTGTAAATGGAGACATAATATAAAAAAAAAAATGTTTGTCACAAAAGTCTTTTATTTTTGAATCTTTTTTTATTTTTTGAGGTGACTCCACGAAATGTTCCCTGTCGCCCTCTCTCAGTTTCTACCGGTTACTGGTGACGGAGGCCCACTCCCGGCTGTCCATCTGTGCCGACATGGAGGCCCTGGGGCGCCTGATGCCACTGCTGCACGTGCCGGGGAAGGACCCCAGGGACTTCTACTCTCTGGGGGACATTGTGGCGAATGGGCAGAGTTTGGACGGCAGCGTCATCAACGTCCTGGCGGCCGTACGATCGGTGAGACACCTGGAGGCCCGTCCCACATCAAAGTGCACGCCTGTACACCAAACCCTCTACGGAAATACAAGGACTCCTTACTTACTAACTTCATATCACGCACAGTATGCTAATTGGCGCAGCAAAGTGCAGGCCTATACCCAAGCCGTTTCAGAAGCGTGGTTTCTGATTGGCGTTGCAGATGGCGGAGCCAAAGTGTTTCACCACCTCGGATGGGAGACAGGGCCAGAGGCTGGAAGTCAAGCTCTTCGATGAGTCGGTCACTTCCTTTTCCTTAGTCTGGTGAGAGCCACACGGGGTTAACTCTGGCTAAAGCATGTTGGACTAGCAAACATGCGGTTTGTATTAGGTTATTAGTATTAGTATGACTTGGAAAAAAATAGATACATTTTGTACTCTTTTATTTATTTCATGTATTTTATTTACCAAATGATCTATATTATCATGCCATCACGCGTCATCTTTAAGTGTGTGGACGGGTCAAACGAAGTTGCTTGATCTTACTATTAGTCGTGCTCTTAGAAAGTCTCCTGTACTGTAAGGCTGCTAGAGACCAGGTGTGTTTGATTTGTCCCATGTCGTGCCCCTGAGTGACTGACCTCTGTTTCACACAGCTGGGACAGAGAGGCCATTCAGCTGGTTCAGACACTGGCACCAAAAGAGACAGGTAAGCACACACGACTGTCCCGTAACTTTAATATATGTACATCTGGTAAAGATATATATATGTGTTTATTCAGGCTGTCTTGTTGAGATACAATCTCTTCAAAGCAGGACTTTACAGGCATTGAACCTCTTTCTTTTATAGTGCTCTTCCTCGCGGATGTAAAGATCGGGTTCGACAGTTTCCGGAACTGCATGGCAGCAACGGTCAATTCCAGAACTATAATCACAGTCAACCCCGGTAGGAATGTCAGTTTAATATTTCATCAGTTGTACTTACATTCAAAGTTATGTAAATGAAGCCCTAAAACAAATGTGCCAATCCCAGTTTAACAGTTTAGTTGCTCTTTGTGTCTTTTTCCATGATTTGAATCCCGAACCTCTTTTTACGGTTACACTCACAATTTTAAAATCAAACGAAGTGTTATTAGTCTACTATATCCTCACTAACACAGTAAACTGTGATTTTCACTCTGGACACGTTAGACACCCAGGAGGCCAGCCTGCTGTTCAACTACGTCAAAGAAGCGTCGGAGTCCGGCACTCTGGACCAGGATGACCACCAAGGGGACATGCCATGTAAGTATCAACCACACAGCCATGGAAGGACATTGTCTAATATCTAGTGGATACATCAATGTGTTCTTTTGGTTAGCTTTGAGTTGTCTTGATTAACAAACAAGTGGAAGGTGACACAATATGTGTATATGTACATAGTACATTCTGAATGTGGAGTTACAAAAATCTTTATCTGGTGAAATTGTGATGTTTGCCTCTTTTTGTTTGTGTGTGGTTGTGTGTGTGCGTGTGTGTGTGTGCGGTGTGTGTTTGTGTGGTGTGTGTGTGTGTGGTGTGGTGTGTGTGTGTGTGTGTGTGTGTGTGTGTGTGTGTGTGTGTGTGTGACCTGTATTTACTGTAGTGGAATCCATCATGGATGTTTACACAGTCAGCCAGCTGAAAATGAAAGCCCAGGAGAGTCCAGACACGTTCTGTGGAATCACCTTCAGCCTAATCTCCAAGTTAGATCTGGACTCCTCTCTGTCAAAGGTCATACGAAGTCGCTGGTATGATGAAAACAACAGTGAAGCAAAAAACTGACACCCAAAACCAGAGCTCCTTGGCTGTAAAGCATGACACACCATCATACATACACTGGAACGATTGATTAAACTGTTGAAATTAAATAATTGTTTGGCAAAAATAACATATATATACATACATGAATGTAATCAAAACCTTCTCTTGCCAAGCTCCAAGTGTACATAGACTCTAATGAAGCTACACAAACCCATTTCCTCCATACACCACACAGCAAGTCTAATCCCGTCAAGCCAAATGTATTTATATAGCACATTTCATGCACATGGGCAAGGTACATAAGGCAAACAGGTAGATGCAAAGGTGAAAATACTAAGAAGGAAATAAAAGCACTTGTAACTATTAGGTCTAAATGCTAACGAAACGCTCAGAAATCTACAGGTCAACCAACAAACTTAACCGTCTGTCCTCCAGCTCCAAGTGCAAGTACCAGGTGAAGGAGGAGCAGCAGGTCTGCAGTAACCCGTCGTGTCCAGCAGGGGGCGCGGCTCTGACGGTGACCACAGGGTTCGACCTGCTGGTGGACGTCACGGACCACACGGGAACCCTGCAAACGTGCTCCCTCTGCGGGCCTGCTGCAGAGAAGACCCTGGGTGTTTCTGTGAGTTCCAGAGCACACGCTAGCTCTGGCTCTAGACCCCGAACAACAACAAATCTCCCCCCAAAGGGGGTCAAAATGTTGTTACTTTTCCCGCTTATTTTATATATTGTTAAAGATAGTTCTAGGGACGTTTTACTAGTAAGCAAGATGATTTGAATGTGCAGCTGCAAGGGTTTCCCTGTGTTTACAAATGCACTTTGTGAAACAGAGTAAAACATAATAAATATGTTTAAATCCAACGAAAGTGTGAGTAGACGATGTCAATTAGCTGAGCTACGCTATGTATACGTATAACAATATATATTTAATATGTTTTCTCTGTTTTAAGGTGGAAGAGTTTTTACATTTCACGGAGGATGAGCGTACCGCTATGAAATGGAAGTTTCTCTTGGAAAGATGCAAAGTATACCTCAAGGTCTGTGAAGCTATTCACACTTTTTTTTCACCTTACAAAAAAAAAGTTTATACATTTCAAACAACTTTTACTGAAAAGACTCCCCATTAAATACTATTATACGAAGATTTATGAGAAGAAACACTTTATTTGAATTTATTTGAATCATATTTGAATTATATATCCTATCCATGAGACCAAATTGAGATCGAATCTCTCATGCTGGTGTTCCCTGATATACAATAAACATGCATATTAATCGTTACAAAAACTCTAAGCAAAGTGAGACCAAACAGATGATTTAAGCAGATTATTTAACTGCATAATATATCATTCCAGATCTCTCCGTCTCCCAAGACAAGAACAGGAATGCGAGGGACGATTCTGGCGTTTTACATTGCTGATCCCGGGGAGGTCAAACAGAGCATATCTGCTTGGCTGTAACTGGTGCGACCTTTGACCTCCACAGACCTGGGAGCAGGCTGAAGGAACGGAGAGGCTGAACAAACCTCCATGACCTCATCGTAAACCAGATCTCCAGGCGTATTCTGAGCACCACCCATCTGGTGGAAGATAATGTGACTGTCCTGTTCTGAGGGTCCGTAAGATAAGAATGGCCCTGCTGGATACCTAGTTGTCTCAAATGTATTTGTTGTAGCTAATGTTTTTGATGAATAGGTTTTGCATTTGCCCATTTTTTTTAGGGACTGCTAGCCTGATTCCACAACTAACACAAGCATCTGCCTTTTTTAAATTGAGAGACACTTTTGCCGGTTATCTACTAGGTTAATTGAATTCACAACAAATCTCTATTCATTTGTATGCTGACTGTATAGTTTCTTTATATTGACAGTGTTTGAAATTAAAACATTTTAAACCGTTTTTTCTTTTTTAATTTACCAAAGAAGCCTGGAGAAATGTATGTATGCACTGACAACAAGTTAGTTTGTGTCCTTAGTACGAGTTGTAAGTCAAGGACAAGTAGGAACCATGTCTTTAGCGTTTGTTTCAGGAAGGTACGTTTAATAAACGCACATCTCCAGTTTTTTCGTATTTACACAGAAGGGTAACTAGTACATTGTTTAAACATGAATTTTAGGCTGTAAATTAATATTTAGTTAATTATTATAAACAGAACTGGTAACATTTAACACAGTTTACTAATATGTTCAAAAGCTTTTCGCGTAGTATTTTGCATACTGATGTGGTGACTCGCTATGCTGTACAGAGGGCACTGTGTTAGCCGCTAACATTAAACTCGAGCTAGCTGTCAAGTTGTTCGATCGCTGTTATGCATTACTAATATTCTGGCTAACGTTACACCAATGGCGTCACCGTTCACGTACGTTTTCAACGTCATATTGTGGTGACTGATCTAACGTGAAGTTTTTATGGTTGCATTTTATTCTATTACACAGTGACTGTCCCAAGTCAAGCATGAATGTGAACCAAGGCACGGTGGGCAGCGACCCAGTGATTCTGGCCACTGCTGGGTACGACCATACGGTCCGGTTTTGGCAGGCTCACAGCGGCATCTGCACCAGGACGGTGCAACATCAAGACTCCGTATCCTTACGTCTTTAATATACAAATCGGTGTACGTGCTATTGCCTAAGTCATGATCTTTCGTTAAGACGTTATACTGCAGGCCGTTTAGAACTAGTTCCAAAAGAGAGAATATTTGAATGGACATGCTGTGATTGCACAATAAATGACCATGCCTTGCTCTTCTTCTTTTTAACCTTTTGATGTGTTTTTAATTAATTAATTATTTATAATAAATAAATGTATTGTATTACATGGTTATTGTAAGTGTTTCTATAGGTATTTGTATGTCATATTGTGTGGTTTTAATTTAGTGATGAACTCGTACCTATTCAAGTTATTATTTTGTGTTTCTTAACAATTACTTGTAGCAAGTCAATTCTTTAGAGGTGACACCTGACAGGAGTATGATTGCTGCTGCTGGTAGGTTAAAATAAAATAAAGACATTAGACTAAGGTCAGACTAAGGTCATTATGCACCTGCACTGAGGCACATTTTGCCTGACAACACTAAGAATTTGTGGATTACCATTTGTGTTTAGTATTATTTTGTTTTGTTATTTTGGGCCTTTTTGAACACATGGATTCCAGCTTCAGATTTCAATTTGACATCTTTTTTATATCCAAAGCTCCCTCCTACATCTTTTTCTTCTCCACCAATGGAAAAAAATATGATTATGGGAATGATTTATCACTGAATCGTTATGCTTTGGGGTTGGTTGCTAAACTTGAGCCGTGTGTGTGCGCACTGTAGGCTACCAGCACATCCGCATGTATGACCTGAACTCCAACAACCCCAACCCCGTGATCAACTACGACGGCGTCAGCAAAAACATTACCTCAGTGGGTTTCCATGAAGACGGGCGCTGGATGTACACAGGAGGAGAGGACTGCATGGCCCGCATCTGGGACCTGAGGTACTGTGTGTGTGTGAGTGTGAGTGAGTGAGTGAGTGAGTGAGTGAGTGAGTGAGTGAGTGAGTGAGTGAGTGAGTGAGTGAGTGAGTGAGTGAGAGAGAGAGAGAGAGAGAGAGAGAGAGAGAGAGAGAGAGAGAGAGAGAGAGAGTGAGAGAGAGAGAGAGAGAGAGAGAGAGAGAGTGTGAAAGATATTGCATATTCAAGCAGTACAATTTCTTCCTGTGTTTTTTTAACCGTTTTAAATGTTTTGGTCCTTCCAGGTCAAGGAACCTGCAGTGCCAGAGGATCTTCCAGGTCAATGCTCCTATCAACTGTGTGTGTCTTCACCCAAACCAGGTCAGTTCGCTCTGTTTTACAATCATAATAGCAGCTGCATCTGGCCTATTCAACCCTACGTGAAATGTACGTATGTCTAGAAATATCTTAAAAAGACTCCAGAAAGTTATTAACAGCGAAAACTTTCAAAATAAAAGCCTGGTCCTCAGAAGTTCAGTGTAACTCCTCTGTGTGTGTGTGTGTGTGTGTGTGTGTGTGTGTGTGTGTGTGTGTGTGTGTGTGTGTGTGTGTGTGTGTGTGTGTGTGTGTGTGTGTGTGTGTGTGTGTGTGTGTGTGTGTGTGTGTGTGTGTGTGTGTGTGTGTTAGGCAGAGCTGATCGTCGGAGACCAGAGTGGAGTCATCCACGTCTGGGACCTGAAGACAGACCACAATGAGCAGCTGATCCCTGAACCCGAGGTGTCCATCAACTCGGTCCACATCGACCCAGACGCCAGCTACATGGCTGCTGTGAACAGCTCGGTCAGTCTGCTGGGCCCCGTGTGGGTCTGAAGGCTTACCGTGGAGCTATGTATACACAAGAACACATTTTGTCTTTGTCAGATAAGGGGAGGGGGTTAAAAAGAAAGAAAGTTTCTGAAAAAAACATGTAAACACTCTTTTTTTGATGTAGATGTATTGTTGTAAGGTTGTGAATCTGAATGTTGACTTTGGTTTTGATGGTTGTTGGTTGAACTGTCTGCCAGTCTAACGTACATTTTTCTTTCTTTTTCATTTCCTCCTCTCAGGGGAACTGTTATGTCTGGAACCTGGCAGGGGGGATGGGTGACGAGGTGACACAACTCATTCCCAAGACCAAGATCCCCGCTCACAAACGCTACTCGCTACGCTGCAAGTTCAGCCCTGACTCCACGTGAGTGCCACGCTCACATTCAAGTTACTAACTATAAAACAGGCCTATACAACATGGCTACATTTAAAATTATTCCAAAGGCAGCGCATTTAATGTAACAGCATCGTAGTGAACTCTTATTGTGAAATAGAGGCCACGTTGACGATGACCACTTCCTGCTTTGTATCCCCTAGGCTTCTAGCGACGTGCTCGGCGGACCAGACCTGTAAGATCTGGAGGACGTCTAACTTCTCCCTGATGACCGAATTGAGCATCAAGAGCAACAACCCAGGGGAGACCTCTAGAGGCTGGATGTGGGACTGCGCCTTCTCTGGGGACTCCCAGTACATTGTGACTGGTCAGTCGTGTTCTAAAATAGGCTAATAATGCAAACCTTTTCTTATAGCACTTTAAGTTAGAAAGTGTTTTAATTATAAAGTGGAGGAAGGAGTGGGGGACTTCATATGTCAGTGTCAATGTACAGCCATTCATCCCCTCGACTTGTATGTATCGATTGATTTATTGATCGATTGTTCTGGCTTCTGTCTGGCCTCTAGATCACGTTAGTATCACTCCTGGTTGCCGTGGCCACGGAACGGTCTTCTGAATCCCTCTCTGTGACTTTAACTTTTTCCTGCGTTCCAGCCTCGTCCGACAACCTGGCCCGCCTGTGGTGCGTGGAGACCGGGGAGATCAAGAGAGAGTACAGTGGCCACCAGAAGGCGGTGGTCTGCCTGGCCTTCAACGACAGCGTCCTGGGCTGAGAGGACCAAGATGGAAGAGGAGGAGGAGGAAGAGGAGAAAGAAAAGACAGTTGGGAAAAGAGAAAAGAGGGGGAGAGGCGAAGGAGGAGAATGATGGACTCGTGTGGTATTATGGGCTGGCCACCAGAAGTGGACGTGGGGAGTAACGGACAACGGCATTGCCACGACAACGGGGGATTTTAAAAAAATCTTAACCCAGCAGTCAGGGTTATATTGACTTTCTGTGTCGGTCACGGTTGCCATGGACAAAATGTCCGACCCCCAGCAACAGTATGCGACTGTGTTTATTGATGTCCATTGCTTGTAGTTTCCAATCGAGGGGCCCACACCAGTTAGAACTACACTACAGACAAGCATATTTCCTGTACCTCTGCGAGTATTAGAACATGCTGCAGCCCCATGACGGCCATATCTAGCTCTCATTATAATGACATCAGGTGACCAGGCTAGACAAGCTACGCCGGTTAGCTACATGCATGGCTACATGCATGCCACGTGTGACCATTAATCCAACGATGCAGCCGTGTGACAGGACGAACACACCCCACAGTGTACCTAGAGAGCCCCGCATGGCAACATGAGCGGCCTCACACACACGCAGACATCTGATGTTGTGTTTGTATCTCAGCTTTCAGTTTAACGCACACACACACACATGCACACACACCTGATATTATGTTAGTATCTCAGCTTTCACTTGTACACACACACACACACACACACACACACACACACACACACACACATTATCTTCACATGGAAATGAGCCCAAAGTCCACGTTTCCTATTTTTTACTTTTGCTGCTCGATTTGCAGACGTTCCAGTTCCTCATAGTATTTTCTACATCCGTTCTGCTCTGGACACTTGATTTTCTTTTGATTAGTGGGACTTTTCAAAGACCACTACTTTAATATCAGTCACATGGAAAGTTCAGTTTTTGTATGAGTACCTTATTTATCTTAAAAAGAACCACGCATTTACTTTTGCATATAAACGACCAGAACATTTGATTTAGTGGTTGTGTCTAACAATGACATATTTTGTAATGTATGTATTAAAAAAATAAAAAAGAATGAATCAAAGTTGAAAGGTTTTTTAAGTGTGGGGGAATATACTCACAACAGTGAAACAATGTGAGTAGGACGTCTGTGTGGTTCAGCTGTACTGAAAACAAGGAATTACCAGTAAACATTAGGAATGTGTGTGTGTGTGTGTGTGTGTGTGTGGATTTGTGGTTTTTATAACTGCTTTTTCACACTACAGTACTACTAACGTAGCCAATAATACATGTTGTGTTAGCCTGTGGGTATTTCCAGCCATATCACAATAACATGGGAAACAACACTACATGCCTTAGTTTTTATGATACAGTTCATTTCGTTTGATCAAGTTGTTTCTTGTTATCAACATGTTTTATACTTCTTTTTTGAATGACAATTAGGGCATTCCTTTTTGATTTCTCCCTTGCACAAAAAAAAAGTTGAAACCAGGAGTAAACAACGGTTCTTTAATAGAGAGATCCCATCAGGGAGGCAATGGACACAGTGACTTTCCAGGTGTGGATTATTGCAGTGAAAACAAGCATGTACAAAAACAACACTAAAATCAAAGAAAACGTATCTGGATAACGGAGGGAATGAAACAGGAAAAGGGTAACCAAGGGTTTTTCAGAGATAAAGGGGACAGCTGTTTTCAACTCCTCTCTCTCTCTCTCTCTCAGGAAGGAAGGAAGGAACTGAGGGAGATAAAGGACTGGTGTTGACGGGAGTTTAGTCTCTCTCTCTCTCTGTCTGTCTGTCTCTGTCTCCCCTTCTCTCTCGCTCTCTCTCTCTCATAATAAAACAATTTCTCTCTTCTTATTTTTCCTTTTCTCATTTTTTAAATCTGAATTCTATGTAAGAGGTATGTTCTTGCCCTAACATGGAAATGATTTAACAAAATTCGAATGGGATGTTTGTGTTGCTTGTGGCGACGGCAATGTGGCCGTGTGAAAAGAGAGGAAGGCCAGGTCACTCTGGCAGGTAGTAGAAACAAACTGACACACAGATATTGCTGGGGAAGCAGATGTCGATGCAGAAGTAGACCAGCCGCTGTCTGCCCGGGCCTGCAGAGGAGAGAGGGAAAGAGAAAGAGTGATAGGCAGAGAGATAGAGAAAGCGATAGATACATTAAAAAGAGCAATGTAAGGGGGAAACGGGGAGATACATACATTTACTATTTGTTTCGCTCAATATACCCCACTCAGTTGTCAAATTAGTGAAGACATTTGTAAAGTGCTGTTGTTAACCCTAACAAACCAACTTTTTTAATGTTCTACTTAGGTTGATCATAAATTGTGATGATAAAATACTACATCAAACATAGCTTTCCAGTTTCAACATCTCTGTTCATACCGACACATTGAATAGGTGTGACTGGAAGGTGGTTTTCCTTTGCAACGGCAGAACGTTTGTGCTGTACTACGGCTTAGGATAATGTTTCTGCCTCACATACTAAGATGGGGGCCACAGGGACAGTATGTATAAATACTAGGGAGTAAAAAAGTCTGCCTGTGAAGCAACCTGTCTCTCTAATTATGGAAAGAGAACAGTTTAGAGCAGAATGGACACAACACAGCTGCAAAGAAATAAATGTTCTATTATTATCTATCTATATGTTCTATTTAGTACAACTGCTTACGGAGATAAAATTGAATAATATAGAGTAGAATAAAGTAGAATAGAAAATAAATGTGATCTTCCATTTGTTTGAACCAAATAGAACAGAACAGGTAGATATTAAACATACTAGAATAGAATAGAATAGAATAGAATAGAATAGAATAGAATAGAATAATATAGAGTAGAATACAAGCTTTCATTTTTCTGGCCTTTAACTCTCACCATCAGCTTTCCTAGTCCAGTGGATGGTGCGCTTCTGACACAGCTCTTGCAGGGGCGTGTCCAGGGTAGAAAGGTCCACTGGACTGCCCCCCAGGACACCCAGGAACTCTGTCTGCCTGCGAGTCTCGTTTCCCATCAGCAGAAACGGGCTCTCCTGAAAAAAGGAGAGAGTGGTTACACTCACTCTCTCTTGGCAAACAGTTATTGGAAATATGTCAACAAAACCAATCATTTCCTCAAGTATACTGTATTGTAGGCTAACAGAGCTCTATAACAAACAATGAAATTAAACTGAATCAAGTCAGACGTGGAAGATAGCAGAGTTGAGAGGAAACCTATTAGTGAAACTCAATCTGCTATTAGTCTGATATCTCATTTTATGAGGTCAACTATTGTAGTCCATTCCAGGCTCGGTCCAGAGACCCAACTCCTATGTCCCTCTTTTTTACACTTTGAAGAAAAGGCAGAGTGTAATTGTATCGTTAAATACTGTTGATGAGTCAGATTGATAGGAACCACTTAACTTGGGTATTATACCTGAGCGAGCCAAATAGCAGAGAGTTTGCTAGCCCTTTCAAAGCCCTTTGTGCTCTCACACAGAGAAGCAGACCTCGGTAAGGACTCGGTAATAAATGAAAGGTGATCCTAAACGTGGAAGAAAGATGAATATCCAACCAATCACAGATTTAATTACCGCAATCAGCGGTGAGTTAAGACACACAGAGACTGGGTTTCTCTGAGACATGCGATAACCATGAGAGTCTGAAGCTCGATTGCATACAATCGCATTAACAGTCGAGACGACCACACCCCTCCCTCTGTCGTTTGGCTAGCTAAATCAAAACGTTGAGGCTATCCTCACGCACAAACCCAATAGAACGTGACTCGTGTCATCCGTTTTCAGTACAGGCTAAGTTACTTAAGTGCCAAATGTTCTCAATCAATTGGGGTAATGAAAACCATGTGAAGTCACGATAAACACTGACAACAGCCACAGAGAGACAAGTTAGCCTCAAGGTTACCAGCGACATCTGACTCATTTTAATAAGAAGTACCCCGCGTGGGCATAACTTGGGCAACAAAAATGGTCTAAACCGTAGAAATAAAATTAGAATTACAATGTCCCTGGACTGCAATTTCAGACGTGCTCTTTTGTCTCCAAATCCAGCTAAGGCATAACAAGGAAAGAGCTAGAAATAACATGACAGCACCGTGAAGCTGTAAACTTGTCATATTATTCGTTTATAGGGATTAATGTGTGCGCCAGAAGGAAGTGGGCAGTGGGTGGGTAAATATGTGTGTGTTTGTGTGTGTGTGTGTGGGGGGGGGGGGGGGGGGGGCGCTGTCTTTTAATCCAAGGACACAGAAGAGCCTTAAAAAAAATGTTAAAGGCCAAAAAGCCCTCTTGACAGAGAGTCCATTGTTGCAGAGACTAGGACTTAGGCTGTCAGTGGTGCTCCGATGTAAGGGGATCCCAGGGAGGGATGGGGAGTGACAAAGAGAGGGGGGTGGGACTAACCAGGGATCCGATGTGCTGAGGAATTCAGACGCAAAGAGGACAGAGGGTCTTAGTTATCCTCCGATACGCAGACCGCTTCCTCCTCCTCCTCTCTCTCTCTCTCTCTCTCTCTCTCTCTCTCTCTCTCTCTGTCTGTCTGTCTGTCTGTCTGTCTGTCTGTCTGTCTGTTTCTCTCTCTCTCTCTCTCTCTCTCTCTCTCTCTCTCTCTCTCTCTCTCTCTCTCTCTGACAGATATTTGTGGGGGATATGGTGGTGAAGATGGAAACAGGAAGCCGTTAAAGCTCCAAATCAGTTACTTTAACTGAAAGTTAATCGATTAGTGCGAAATGACCAACAGAGCAATAATCTGTTCTGAGACAAAAGGGCAAGTTCAACTTTAAAGGTTAAGAATCACACCTCAAGGTTGGCCAAATATGTCCTCAATAAAAAGAGAGTGGTCATACGCACATCAAAAGGTACAGGTGCCAGGCTCTTAAAGTGTAGTCATCGAAAAGTTAAAAAGTGGAACCTACGCAACTCAAATGTACATCATTTTATTGAGTGACATCCGTTCGTCGGATCTTCGTCAGGTCAAAACATACAAAGATGTCCTCAACCCAACTTTTTGTCTGTTTAGTCCCAGACAGGATACGTCACTGTCGACGTCTGTTTTTCTGGGATTGAATTGTACTTTTACAGACAAAAATACTTCTCTGCTTACCTTGTGTGTAGTGTCTTCTAGGAAAGAGTGCATGTTTTCATAGTCTGCGATTTCCATCTTGCGTAGAAAGCAACTCGCCTGGTTATCAGGCTTGTAACATATTAAACCCTGTAGTAAAAATATGAAAACGTTTTTGCCCCAGATAGTACTATTACAAATGCATTACTATTGTTATGAACCTATACAATTTTTGTTTTTGCTAATTAGCTAATACCAGGCCAGGTAGCCTACTGTCTCCATCCAAAATGAGAAAAGCTATTCGGTGCTCAGATTTGATTAAAAAGTGCTTGCTTCTTACATGTTTGATGTCAAACAAGACAGTGGACGTGTGGTTGACCTGCGAGGTCACTGAGAAGGTCACCAGGTCATTCTGCTTGTCTACCAGCGCTGATTGGTTGATCAGAACTCCACTTTGATCCGGAACTGTGATACGTACAACCTGCAGGGACTGAAACGAGACAGGACCGATTCATCTGACGCGCTCTGATTAACATAAGTAAACAAACAACCTGGAACGCGCTAATGTTTACTCTCAGCCAAACCTTAAAACATGCATTGGAATAAAATTGTAACTTGTTTTATACTAACTGTTTTCCCTGCAAGTAAGTGGTATCATAATAATAGTACTTAGCATGCGTGTAGAAATATTTACAGATCATATCAAACAACGTGTCCCTTGC
Source organism: Aplochiton taeniatus (assembly GCA_017639675.1). NCBI lineage: Eukaryota > Metazoa > Chordata > Actinopteri > Galaxiiformes > Galaxiidae > Aplochiton > Aplochiton taeniatus. Next base: position 14,886,520 of record CM030187.1, read on the forward strand.
TTGTAGCTCCAAGCTGCTCCTGTACATACGACCGTTTCTAGAGGCAAATTTGAATATGTTCGTGTGCCTACCTGGGCGCTGTTCCTCCCCAGGCCGAGTTGTTGTCCAGTCAGACTGAGAACGACGACCAGCAGAAGTAAAGTGGCTGTGAGGCTCGCCCAGAACGCCTTTCGTGGGAACTTGGGGGACACCGCTGTGGCACCATCCTAACAGGTGGACAAAGGAAAAAACAAACCACAAAAGAAAAACACGTAGATAATTCCAAATTTCGTCGAAAATTTTTGACTTTATTATCTATACTGGCATGAGAAAAGAGATTATTTTTGTACCGGAAGAAGCATTGATCAACTGTGTTGTGAGGGCTAGTCTTGATATGAATGGCATTGTCAAAGAGTGCTCAAATGTTACAATAATCATAATAATTCACACTTAAAAACAATCCCTTATTTCATTTTATTGTCCGGGTTCAAGGTTGTCATGGTACCGTGCATTGCGACCCCGTCTCGGAGCGTTTCCAACACCTGCCCATCCTGGTTCCCGTGACGACAGCTCCTTGGTTGGGGCTCCCTCTCACCTTTACCTGTCAGCATAGAACTGTGCTCATGACCTGGGCTGGACGGATCGCATCCACGCTCATAAAACCTGGACGGTGAGACCAACCTCTCCGCTGCCCACTTCAAACTGCCCACCACCTCCTCCTATTCTCACCCCTCCGCCTCCTCTTTTCCCCTCCTCTTCCTCCTTTTCTCCGCTTCCTCCTCCTCCTCCTTTCCCCCAGTGTTAATCTACCATCCTTCTCCCTCACACAGTCTCCCTCATTCTCCTCCCCCAATCTACCTATTTTTACAATGTCTGCACCCCGTACTCACAAACCAGATTCTCCCACCACATCGAAATTATCCTGGGGAAAATTCTCCCTCTAGCCCTGAACCTTTTGTTACTCTCGCCCCTCCTATCTGGTTCGGCTTTTCCTCTGTGACTCCCGTGTGGCCCTCCACCCTTCCGACTCTCAGTCCATGGGGAACGTACCCCTACCCAACCTGCCTCCCTTTCACCTCCCTCTATTACAGACTCACCATGTGACCAGCCACAGTCTCTGGCCGGCCCTGCATCGGACCTAGACAATGGACAAAGGGTGGAGACAGGTGTTTCTCTGTGGATCAGGTCTTTTCCCTGTCGGCACCGAGGTGGAGACAGCCTCCTGGGTATCGGCTTGTGCCGCGTCCAGACGATGACAGCTCAAGGTGACTTTTTGTTGCTTGCACTGAACTGAACCGAGTTGAACAGTGATAGCCTATATGTGGATGTAATGTGCCAAGGAATAGCTTGGCCCGGTGCGCCGCGGGTGTAGGTCGTGTGTTCGACGTAAAAGTGTTCTTTGTGAAACTATCCCGGAACTCCTCTATGACCTCTAGAACCTCTGAAAACTAAAAATCTCTAAAAATCGAAAAGCTTATCGTCACATCAATTACAGTTATGTATTCCCTCGAATTGCATTACCTTTGGGGTAATTCGTATGCTAGGTTTCTGTGTAAAGGGACAATAAACCCAGAGAAATGACCTCTGACCTTTAAGATCCTGTCATTTTGTACTGTGGAACAGTGAAACAGAGTCACCCTCTGGTTTCTACAACATGGGAGATTTCCATTGTGCTGCTCTCTCACACACACACACACACACACACACACACACACACAAATCCTTTCCACTCTTAAGTCTTTTGGGAATACTCACCAAGATGACCTGATCCACTGGCCAATGGGGGGAGACAGTTAAGCCAAGTAAGGAATGGGTTTTTCCATCAAGGTGACTTTTGACGTTGACACACTGCTGTAGTAACCTGAACTGTGATAGCCTGGTTGGTTGCTCAAATGGGCAGTGTGCATATGACTTAACCTGGCCTAAGTCTGCACAAGTGTAAGACATTCATGCAATTTGAAAGTGTCATTCTAAATAAAACACTGCAAACTCAGACCAAACTTTTTGTCACAATATTGAGTGTTTAACTCATTCCAAAATACTTATTCATTCCCATTCATTTCATTTAGTTGTGGGTCATTCTTAATGTAGCCTTTGTGTCAAGAGGAAACAAACGAGAGTATCATTTAGTAAAGGTTTATTTGATACGTTTTTATTATTTACTTGGGTTCAGGTCCACAACTGAAGGAGAACAAGCATGCAATGAGGGTATAATATATTATAAGTTACTATGTTAAACTTATGACAATATATAGTGGTGTGTACACGTGATAACACATGTTCAATAAGAGCAGAAAGCATATCAATGTACATACATCTTTATTGGTAAAATTACCTAAATATATTTTCAATAAATTAATTGAGCTTTAGGTAAGCTGTAAACAAACATAGCTTCATGCTGAGAACTAAACGTAGTTGACAGAGACGTTCAAAGTGAATCCACACATTATTTCTCTCATGTCCTGACCGTCATGGTAAAACACAGTGTGTATATAGACCTAAAGTGTCTTGACTATTAGGCTTATTTTGAAAGAAATCACACACAAAAAAACATTTGTTAAATTTCACAGTGTTTGAGGTTATTTCACTTGTACCATGCATTATAACTTCCGTGCACACGTTTGTACTGTACCCCATTCTTTAGAAGAAGTACAAACATCTAAATATACCTTTACTTAGCTCTGAAGTCTGAGGAGTAAAATCGCAACATCTTGCCGCTGGGCAATCTTTATCACCTTAGATTCTCATCCCTGCAGAGCGGGCAGTAGATCAGCTATGCTTATCACGTAGTAGTCGGGCACCATCACCAGTCTCTGGGGTGACCCGCTCCTCTGATGCGCTTCTGCGTCCGCTAGCGTGGACACGCCCGTCAGCGTCAGCAGCGTCTTCAGGCCGCAGTTGGAGCCCAGCAGGATGTCGGTGTCGAGGCGGTCGCCCACCATCAGGCAGCGGGCGCCGTCCAACTTGAACCGGGAGGCAACGCAGTCAAATATGAAGGGGCTGGGTTTACCCACGACCTGGGCTGGACGCTGGGCCGCGGTTTCAACGGCCTTCACCATGCAGCCCGTGGCTGGTCGGAAAGACATGGAAGAAATTGATGGAGACAGAGGGTTAAAAGGGGAAGTGAGCGCGACAGATTGAGAGACAGTGAGAGGGGGAGAGAGAGAGAGAGAGGTGAGGTGAGAGGTGAGGACAAGCATAGCGAAATTGAGTGATATATGCGGGGAAAATAAGGCTTTTTTCATTGTAATTTTTCAAAGGCCCTACCTGGAACAACCTTGCCTCCCTCCAGGGGTAGCCTGGTATCATTGTTGGTTCCCACAAACATACAATCAGGGTTGCTAAGGTACTGCATGGCCCTGTTAAGTTTCATGTAACTGAAGTCGTTGTCGAAACCGACCACCACCGCCTTCACTTCCGGATCCAGGGGAACGTTGGCCCAATCACTCGGAGTGCCGAAGATTAGATCGGGCCCGGTACCCGTGTGTTGGATGCCGACATTCTCTAGTTCTTCTTTCATGGCATTGTTTCCGATGAGATAAACTTTGCCTTCTAGTTTCAAGACCGTTTTTAAGTACATCGCCGTACAGTACGCAGTGCCAAATACTTCATCCTCTTTCGCATCAAATCCCATGGTTTTCATTTTTTCCGCATACATCTTTCTAGTTTTTGAGCTGTTGTTTGTAACAAAAAACACCCTCTTTCCATTTTTCTTGAGTAGATCTATAACGTCAGCTGCACCTGGTACTGCCTGGTTACCTCTCCAAATGACTCCGTCACAGTCGAAGAGGACGGTGTCCACGGAATCCAGGAGTTGCTTTATCAAAGGACCAGTTAGCAAGGTGCATTTTGAAACAGCCATTGGGAGTCTATAGGTAATAAGGTTCAATGTAACTCCACAAACATAAACAACTGTCTGTTGCACAATGAATGTTAATAGAGGTTCGTTGCACGTCGTACTGCACACACAATAATATGGCAACGCAACGAGGAAAAATAACTAATATTAGTCGAGCTCAGGCAGACTGTATACTTGCGCATCTCGTATGACTCTAAAGTCAAGAGTGATGTGGTTCAAATTTGAATTCCTTTCATAAACGAAAAATGTCTGCCGTGTCTGTAAGATTAGAGCTGAATGACCTATAGAAACAAGTACTGTATCTGAGCCATGACTTTCCCAGTGGAAAACTGCAGACAGCCCATTCAAAATGCACTCATCATTTAAAGCTCAACCGCTGGGGCGACGGCGGCAGTGAGGGCCGTTTCTTCAACCGGTGCTCGTGTGTCCCCCTAGAGATCTGTGGAAGAACCGCAGTAGTTTCTTTATTTTTACCTATATATCAATTTAAACAATATTTACTCCGCATACTCCTTCATCTAACATAGCATAGCCTATATGTTAAGGGCTGAACATCCCTTTGCAACACCAACGGTCGTAATAAGAGGCATACAACTGTATCTATCACCAACTAGATTAATCTTGCATACATTGTTGAACAGTTTTTTCATAGGCTGTTTGGGGCTTTCAAAGGGTTTGGCATGATTCGTTTAATTACATTGTTTTATGATTCTTATCAACTAGTCACGATACTAATTTCAGATGTGTAAAGAAAGACAAATGTACACAAAATAATGTTTTTAATGCAAAGCAGAGTGGATTTAAATTTTATGAACAAAGTAATGAAGAAACAAAGAAGGAAAGCTTTTTGGCCAGCCGAGAGTACTAAAAGAAATAAGAACATGAATTCATGGTGGAAAAATTATTTTGTTGTTATATCAGTAAGTTTAGCAAAAGACTCCTGAAGGTGTAAGGCTACCCTTTGGCCTTTAAGAGGGGTTCAAACATGGGAGACTCATGTTGACCGTGTATTTCGAGCGACTTGCCTCTGTCACCTGTTTGGACTTAGTCAAAGTCCTGTCGTGTGACAAGAATGTGAAGAAGGGTGTACATATTTGTTGAATACCTCAGTGAAGCAACCGAGCTGACTTTGGCGGGTCAAATGACAAACAAGGGCTGTTAACTTGGTCAATTATTGTATTCAGAATACACTCTTCCAACCTGATCACATTAAGAGCAAATAACCACTTGAGCAGTTTATAAATAGCGTCTTATCATCACATCATCGATGAATTAACCTATTTTAAACGACTGATTCAAACACATGATTTTCATTCACATTTGGAGGACGGCTTTGTGTAAAGAGACAATAAACAAGGTTATCATTTAGTAAAAAGTTTGTCTTTATTTATTTGATCAGTGTTTTTCTTTAATTACTTCGTTTCAGGACCACGACTGAATACTATTGATCAGAACAGGTGGGGAACAGTAGGTGATGAAAGGATTTCGTAGAGGGGTACAATATATTATATAATTTACTAACAATTTTAAATGCTTATACACAAATTATACAGCCCAAGTGTTAGACATTGCACTTACAACCATTAACGCGTAAATGCAGACAACATATCGATATCACTATCTTTACTGTTAAAAATACCAACATAAATGTATCAATAAAATCATTCTTTATGAGCTTAAGTTAAGGAGGTAAACAAGCACAGATCAGTTACCATTGGTCTTGAGAACTGATTTTCCCACTGATAACTTTTTTCGAACTTCCTGTCCTTGATAGACAAACACACGATGAATAGACTTAAATTGTAAGACACTTAGACCTGTTAAAAAAAGTGAACACATTTCTTCGGTGTTAGAGGCCATTGCTTAAAAGAGTTGCACCATACAGGATAAAGGCCTTGCACAAATATGCATTGTACCTCTTTTGTGAAAGGAACTCCCAACAATCACCGTATAACTTTCAAGTCAAATCCATGAATTAAATTAAAATCATGTTTAATCATTAATAAACTGGTATAAACTGGTTGATCTTGTTTCCCGAATCATCCATTTCTTCTTACCTAAATTATTGGTTGTAATGCTTTGTTTTGGCTTTGCAGCCGGGGAATCAACCTGAGGATGGCAGAGTGAGGACCCTGATACTGCCCTTTAATACACTGTTGTCTTGCATTCTGGAAACGTCACCGGCTCCCCTTTGGAACATGGAAAAGTATATCTCTGACCCGAACGACACAGCACGATAGGGGGAAGGACCCGCTAGAAACCTTGGTGCTTAGCCTTGCAAAATGCTACTGGGTCAAAAAAATAAATAAATCAAAGAACATACTCCTTCTGGGTTTGCATCGCAAGGCTTCCCTCCTCCTCTTCGGCCCCGTTACCAGGGCCCCTCATCCCTGCAGAGCGGGCAGCAGGTCAGCTATACTCTCCACGTAGTAGTCGGGCACCATCCCCAGTCTCTCGGGGGCCCCGCTCTTCTGATGCGCTTCTGCGTCCGCTAGCGTGGACACGCCCGTCAGCGTCAGCAGCGTCTTCAGGCCGCAGTTGGAGCCCAGCAGGATGTCGGTGTCGAGGCGGTCGCCCACCATCAGGCAGCGGGCGCCGTCCAGACCGAACTGGGACGCCACGCAGTGGAACATGAAGCGGCTGGGTTTGCCCACGGTCTGAGCTTGGCGCTGGGCAGCGGTTTCCACAGACTTCACTATGCAGCCCGTACCTGGATGGGAGAGCGAGAGGGGGGGATAGGGAGAGAGAGAGGGGGGGAGAGAGAGAGAGAGAGAGAGAGAGAGAGAGAGAGAGAGAGAGAGAGAGAGAGAGAGGAAGAAGAAACAGGTGAGAGACATAGTAAGAATGCATATGTATGGTGAAAAGGTAACAACATACATTTGATAGTTTCACAGACATCCAGTGAATACTCTTCTTACCTGGAATAGCCTTGCCTCCCTCCAGTGGTAGCCTGGTATCAGTGTTGGTTCCCACAAACACGATATCTGGATTGCTGAGGTACTGCATGGCCCTGTTAAGTTTCATGTAACTGAAGTCCCAGTCGAAACCGACCACCACCGCCTTCACCTCCGGATCCAGGGGGACGTTGGCCCAATCACTCGGAGTGCCGAAGATTAGATCTGGACCGCTACCCGTCTGCTGGATGCCGACGTTCTCCAGTTCTTGTTTCATGGCATTGTTTCCAATGAGATAAACTTTGCCTTCCAGTTTTATTATCGTTTTCAAATACATTGCCAAACAGTACGCAGTTCCAAATACTTCCTCCTCTTTCGCATCAAATCCCAACAAGGACATTTTTTCCGCATACATCTTTCTAGTTTTTGAGCTGTTGTTGGTAACGAAGAAAACCCTCTTTCCATTTTTTCTGAGTAGATTTATAACGCCAACTGCACCTGGAATAGCCTGATCACCCCTCCAAATGACCCCGTCACAGTCGAAGAGGACGTTGTCCACGGAATCCAGGAGTTGCTTTATCAAAGGACCAGTTAGTCGAGTACATTTTGACACAGCCATTGGGAGTCTAGGCCCTCGAGTTCAGTGTAACGGCACACGTCTGTAACTCAATATTAAAACTAGTAACGCTAGTAGCAAGTTTGCAGTAGGCTACAATATGTCGTTGCGCACACACTATGGTTCTGAACGAGGATAGTTTGACTAGAGTTCAGATAATCAAAGAATGAATCATTTAATCTAGTTGGATCAAATTTTATTAATTTCATAAACTACTTATTTATGTAAGCCAACGGAAAGGTTAGAGCTCAATGAAGCTCTGACCTGTAGAAAAACCGGTCTTTGGTAGCACTTCCGGTTGAATCCTGTGTCCCCTTCAAAATAAAAGATGTAGGATTCACCTTCACTTTGGAAATCTGGTAATATTTTTTCACATGGATAGAAGTTTGGGGAAATTATTTAGGAAATAAGCCAACACCACAGTAGGCCAACTATTTACGAAGAATAAAACAAAAGGCGTCAGCAAGACAAGTCAGAAGAACAAGTTATACATTTTATTAATTAAAATTGTGTTCAGAGCTCTTTCAAATACAGTATGTATTTCTCAAATGCGAGGCAATGCCTAAAATATCCAATGAGGGTAAATCATTTGTTACAGCAGCCTAATATACTGTCAATGTACAGCAACTGAAGAAGTATTACCTTCCCACAATGTGAGCTGTCATGTGCCTGTAAACATTTGTAGATGTGCCTGTAAACATTTGCTCTATTAAATAGCCTAATCATTATGGTCTTTTGGTAACAGCCGTCTGGGGACCAGGTTTGCTTTAATACTCTAATGCTCTTTCAAACAGATTCTATAGCCTATTCATCTGTCAGGTTAAGATTTAGAGTGGACGCTGAAGAAGGTGTGCAACAGCTGAGTTTGATCTTGATAGTTGTTATCTTTCACAAAGGCAGCACTTTACAACACCCCACCATGTACAATTGGGTCGTTTATTCGTCTATTAGCCGTTAGGGGGCGCTAATTGGCTCGAAAGGACAATGAATGGGAAAGAGAAGAAATAGACTTGAACGTCAACATCGTCACCGAGCAGAGCTAGCTAGCTGGCTAAAATATCTGTTAGCTAAGTAGCCGATTGTTAGCGAGCAATCGTCATCGATAACTATATTTTAGGCTTGATGAAAAACATTTACATCCTATTTGTTTGACGGTGCCGGATTGATCCTTGGTTGCTGTAAAAAAAAAAAAAAAAAAAGAAACAGCTACAAACTGCTAACGTTAGAATGTTAGGAATGTATATGTTGGCTCAAATCAGCAAACTGCCTGTTAAGTTAGCTATGTAGAATAGTCCTCCTCGGTAAACTGACACTGTCACTGTAAAGTATCTAACTGTAATGGCCAACATGGTAGTCGTAAGTGCTGAGGATGCTGGACCTGTAACGTTAGTCAATGGATTTGCAACCTGGAATTGTGCTTCTCAGGAACGAAGGTTGGCAGATGTCATTTTGCCAGTGTCCATCAGTTGCATAAAGGACCTTAACCTGGTTGAGAGGGATACAACGGAAAGGTAACGTTATGTCAGCTTGTTTTTTGTGTCTTACCAAATGCTTTTCCGTAAAAAAAAGTCAGTTATCGCGTGATTAAGAAACATATATCCAGTCATGGTATACATAGTTAAGTGTTTACCAAGGTGTTATTGTTAAGATAGTACACAGTCAAAAAAATATCAAGCTATGCCAAACCTAGGCTAATGTTCTTATTGCATTGTTATTTCCAATACCCTCCCTCCCCCTAACGCCTTACCCCTTGTTTAATTTAGGCCTCAAGCTTATTTCATATTGCAGTTAATAAAGTAAGGTATCTGACCACAAACTGACATGTTGTTGAAACCGGGACAACATTGCTTGGACACACTGTCTGGCGCGAGTGTAAGGGTCAAATTTGGGCATTCTAACAGATGTTCAACAGTCTGAGCTGTTGTTCAGATGTGTGGGAAGGGTCAGATGTGAAAGCCAGAGCACCAAGGAGATAACATGTGCCTCTCTGAGACACTGAAGGCTGTCATTTCAGTGATGCCCCACTGGTCGACCGGTACAATAAGATAACAATATGCTTATTCACATATATTTCAACCCCTCTTAGAGAGAACCCAGTGGTGTTGGAGCAGGGAGAGTCTGGTTCTCCATGCGCAATCACCCTGTGCTGTGCGCCGCAACACCCTGCCCTCCTCACCAGCCTCTTGGTGATCAGCGAGGCTAGAACCATGGAGGTTTACTCCACGAACGGGGACTACTGTGGCACCTGTCGTGGAGAGAGAGATGGCCACACACAAAATAACAGGTGAGTAACTTTTGTAGTATATTAAGGGCTTTGGGTGTCTGAAAAGCGCTATGTAAATTAAAAGAATTATTAGTATTATTATTATTACCCTTTGTGCTTTCATCCCTTATACATTTGTGTCACGTTTGGTCTATTGGACTCTCATAGTTGTTGGTAATTAACACACATGTAGACTACTTTAAGGCCTATTGCAGACCACTAACTCTCAGTCCACTTCACACTGTAAATAGCTTGGTTACAGGTAACTTTTATGTGGGTTTATCTGTGTCTCCTTAACTTCACCTTAAAATATCGTTTTATTGTAATAATAATGAGATACATTTCTCTTATCCTCTACAGCACAGACCGGGGACCCTTCTACATGAAACACATGGTCCTTGAAACGGCCTCCTCTTCCTGCCAAGTGAAGGTGTGGTAATCTTTAATTTGATGTTTTTGGGAGAGAGTGTCGGTTACTTAGTGACTGAGAGTAAGAGTGAGAGAGTGTCGGTTACTGAGTGACTGAGAGTGAGAGAGTGTCGGTAACTGAGTGACTGAGACTGAGAGTGAGAGTGAGAGAGTGTCGGTTACTGAGTGACTGAGAGTGAGAGAGTGTCGTAACTGAGTGACTGAGACGGAGAGTGAGAGTGAGAGAGTGTCAGTTACTGAGTGGCTGAGAGCGAGAGAGTGTCAGTTACTGAGTGGCTGAGACTGAGAGTGAGAGAGAGAGAGTGTCGGTTACTGAGTGGCTGAGAAACTAAGTGAGTCAGAGGCAGAGAGTGTCGGGACTGGGTTATGGATGAAAGAGAGAGTGAGAGTGAGAGAATGTCCGTGACTGGGTTACAGATGAGGGAGTGAGAGTGAGAGTGAGAGTGAGAGTGAGAGTGAGAGTGAGAGTGAGAGTGAGAGTGAGAGTGAGAGTGAGAGTGAGAGTGAGAGTGAAAGAGAGAGTGAAAGAGTGTCTGTGACTGGGTTACTGGATGAGTGGTTAACAGAGTGCTTAGCCAAACGACAGCAGTGTCGTCCTCATGGTAGCGTGTATGTGTGTACCCCCCCCTCCAGCCGACACACCACCTCGTCTACCTTTGTTTCTCACAGCTGCTTTCCCTCGGCGGTCGTAGCAGCGTCGCCGTGGCGTCCGTCGTCTTGGGCCTGCGCCCCTCGGACCCTCCGGCCGACGGCCCTAACCCCCTTGGGCAGTCAGAGGGCCTCGTGCAAAGCCTGGGTGCGGGGTTGGGGTTAGGGCCTAGCATCAACATGCAACAGGTCCAGAGCATGGTGGAGGAGATGGGCAAGGGTCTTTCCCCTGGGGCCCAGAGCTTGATGGACATGGTGCAGTTCCAACAGAGGGTAAAATGGCCAAGCTTTTAGCCGGGTCTTATCTACGAGCAGACGCCGATTAAACCCTTTAACAGGGTTTCTTTTTGCTTTGTTTAAACTTGAGGGGTACGAGTACATTTTTTTTTAAACGTTTCAAGTAAGGTGCCCAGTGTCTTCACACTTCATTGGGCCTGAGGAGTATTTAAGTTGATGTTTTATTAACAGCTATTAAAAAAACAAAATATATATATACAGTGGGGCCAAAAAGTATTTAGTCAGCCACTGATTGTGCAAGTTCTCCTACTTAGGAAGATGAGAGAGGTCTGTAATTTTCATCATAGGTACACTTCAACTATGAGAGACAAAAATGAGAAAAAAAATCCAGGAAATCACATTGTAGGATTTTTAAAGAATTTATTTGTAAATGATGGTGGAAAATAAGTATTTGGTCACCCACAAACAAGCAAGATTTCTGGCTCTCACAGACCTGTAACTTCTTCTTTAAGATGCTCTTCTGTCCTCCACTCGTTACCTGTATTAATGGAACCTGTTTGACCTCGTCATCTGTATAAAAGACACCTGTCCACAGCCTCAAACAGTCAGACTCCAAACTCAACCATGGCCAAGACCAAAGAGCTGTCGAAGGACACCAGGAAGAAAATTGTAGACCTGCACCAGGCTGGGAAGAGTGAATCTGCAATAGGCAAGCAGGTTGGTGTGAATAGATCAACTGTGGGAGCAATTGTAAGAAAATGGAAGACATACAAGACCACTGATAATCTCCCTCGATCTGGGGCCCCACGCAAGATCTCATCCCGTGGGGTCAAAATGATCATGAGAACGGTGAGCAAAAATCCCAGAACTACACGGAGGGACCTGATGAATGGCCTGCAGAGAGCTGGGACCAAAGTAATAAAGGCTACCATCAGTAACACACTACGCCGAGAGGGACTCAAATCCTGCAGTGCCAGGCGTGTCCCCCTGCTTAAGCCAGTGCATGTCCAGGCCCGTCTGAAGTTTGCCGGAGAGCATATGGATGATCCAGAAGAGGATTGGGAGAATATCATGTGGTCAGATGAAACCAAAATAGAACTTTTTGGTAAAAACTCAACTCTTCGTGTTTGGAGGAAGAAGAATGCTGAGTTGCATCCCAAGAACACCATACCTACTGTGAAGCATGGGGGTGGAAACATCATGCTTTGGGGCTGTTTTACTGCAAAGGGGACAGGACGACTGATCCGTGTTAAGGGAAGAATGAACGGGGCCATGTATCGTGAGATTTTAAGCCAAAACCTCCTTCCATCAGTGAGAGCATTGAAGATGGAACGTGGCTGGGTCTTCCAGCATGACAATGATCCCAAACACACCGCTCGGGCAACGAAGGAGTGGCTCCGTAAAAAGCATTTCAAGGTCCTGGAGTGGCCTAGCCAGTCTCCAGACCTCAACCCCATAGAAAATTTGTTGAGGGAGTTGAAAGTCCGTGTTTTCCCAGCGACAGCCCCAAAACCTGACTGCTCTAGAGGAGATCTGCATGGAGGAATGGGCCAAAATACCAGCTGCAGTGTGTGCAAACCTGGTGAAGACTTACAGGAAACGTTTGACCTCTGTCATTGCCAACAAAGGTTATGTTACAAAGTATTGAGTTGAACTTTTGTTATTGACCAAATACTTATTTTCCACCATAATTTACAAATAAATTCTTTAAAAATCCTACAATGTGATTTCCTGGATTTTGTTTCTCATTTTTGTCTCTCATAGTTGAAGTGTACCTATGATGAAAATAACAGACCTCTCTCATATTTCTATGTAGGAGAACTAGCACAATCAGTGGCTGACTAAATACTTTTTGGCCCCACTGTATATATATATATATATATATTTTTTTTTTTTGTATATTTTTCCAAAGAACCAAGCCACAGCCCTGGGTGGGCTCTTTCCACTGCTGATGGGCAGCGGGGCCCTCTCCGCTCTGACCCGATGCACCAACGGGCCCCAACCCTTGGCCCCCACCCTCCAGAACGGACACCACACAGCAGAGGAGTGTGACCCAGCGTCCCCCACTCAGACACAGCCCACTGACCAAGACACCAGTACGGTTCCTGACGTCTTTAAGGCTCCTCTCTTTTGGTCACGGCCTTTTCTTTCCATTCCTTTTCTTTCCATTCCTTTTCTTTTCATTCCTTTTCTTTCCATTCCTTTTCTTTTCCAAACTTTTCGTACCTTTTTGTTTCCGCATTCTAGGAGAGCGAGGACGTCTTACAATTCCGCTTTAAACGTTTGTTAAACCTCTAACACACAAGAAGGGATTTCAACACATGAGCTAGATTTGAGCTGTTTGACACTCCTTCATATCAAGCGATCAGTAAATAAATCCTTCTTTTGTCCTTGCATTTTAGCGAGCGGCCACGCCCGTCTGGCTGAGCTGATGTCACCGTTGCTGAAGGGGCTGGCCTCTGGACAGAGCGTGGCCCTTGGGCCAGACGTGCTGCCCATGCTGCAGAGCGTGTGTTGCCAAGTGACCCAGCTCCGCATCGGGGACACCGCCTCAGCTGCCGCTAACACTGCAAACAACTCCCACCACCCAGCAGAGGCTGTGCGAAAAACACCCCACGGACTAGGGTGAGTGGGTGGGTGGGTGAGCGAGCGAGTGAGCGAGTGAGTGAGTGAGTGAGTGTGTGTGTGTCTGTTGTAGGAATCATATCAATTACATACAAACGATTATGCTGAACTCTTTATTTATTTATTTATTTATTTATTTATTTATTATCCATCGTTATCCTAACAAATGTTGATACATGTGCTCGCCCACTATTGTTTTGAAGTTTGTGTCAGGGCTTTTGTTGACATCGTGGTAAAGAAGTTGAATGATCTCAGGTTGGTTGTCTAGGAGTAGGTAGTTGCAACCAAGCACTTAGAATGTTCTGCTCCATAGTTCTTCAGTGTCGACATTTGAATCCAAAGACAATTGAGACCACACACTGTGTTGGTATTTTGCCTGCCTATGTTATAGACTCTTTAGCCCCACAGGAATAGTGTTAAACACTTCTGAAGTATTTAAACACGTTGGGACGGTTTAATAACATTTACATTGTACCACACAAAAAATGGTTTGTACAATTTATACTAATGAATATTAAACACACTAGTCCTTTATTTGGAATTGAGTCGGCACTGGACAACAGCGTTTTAGTTGCAGTATTGCTTAGGCTGCCAGAAACATTGTGGATGAATCTGTGGGTCTCAGAAACAAAGGGCTTGTTGATGCGCCACAACACTGGTTGATTGTCTGTTGGTACCCAGTGACAGTGGAAGGCAAGGGCTGACGTTGATGCTAGCAGCCTGTTGATTGGTCGGGACACTGGTCGATTGTCTGTTGGTAACCAGTGACAGCGGAAGGTGAGGAGGCTGCTGATTGGTCAGGACACTGGTTGATTGTCTGTTGGTAACCAGTGACAGCGGAAGGCTAGCTACCTGCTGATTGGTCAGGACACTGGTTGATTGTCTGTTGGTAACCAGTGACAGTGGAAGGCAGGGAGGCTGTTGCGTGTGGGACTGTGGAACACTGACTATTGCTGGGTTTGTGTGGTTTACACTAAGGGGCTCAGGAATCAGAGGATATTCAACAAGATCTCAAGATTTTCTACCTGTAGACTCTAGTTCCATTTTTTGTTATTGTGTTATTGGAGGTACAATGTCGGATAAGAAAAAAATCATCTTGCTTTAATTTTGTTGGTTCAAACACATTTTATTAGAGATATGTTGACAGTTAGCCCCGAACACTTGCAAAACTAAAAAAGTCCTAGTCCTGTTTAAGGATGTGTACTATGTAGCTCCCCTAAGTACATTTTGGAAACACTTTCATTCCTGTATTACAAAAGATAAGGATTGGACAACATTGGAGTAGCTGTCACATTTTAAGTTAAAGCATATAGTGAAATGCATTTGTCTGATATAAACCATTAGTCCTTTAGATTAAATGTACATGAAAATAATCCATCATCAACTTCATTTTATCTTTATTGTAAATCTCCAGAAGCGGGCTACCATTATGTTTCATGCTTTTTTATTTATTTCCCATTATTAAAAAATCACTTGAAATAAAATCGTAGGAGTTTACATTTTCTATTTTTGATTGGTTTAACACTACCCTTTACCTTTATTCTGCTATTCTTAACCTGTTGATTTTGTTAGCTTTCTTTGGACTCCCCACCCAAAAAGACAAGGAATTACAGTCCGTGTGCAAAGTAGATCCAATGGCAATGAGGTAGACAACTTGGTTCTTAATAAAGGAGTATCATATTCAAAAGAATAAGCCATTAATAATAACATTCCGTTAACCATGCAGGTTGCTCTTATGACTCAATATATTGGACTTGAAATGAGTCTCACTGAACGATACTTGTTCTGCTTTGAGGAGGAATCATACCTCAGGATTGGGTGTTATTACAACTAGGCTAATATTTGAGGGCGTAGCTTTCTGTCTGATGAGGAAAAGCCAGAGCATCACAGGGAATTCCCTGAAAGTTGTACTGACCACAACCGTTTGTAGTGTTACTTTAAATTTGAATAATGCTTTTGTATGTACTGTTCATGTTGAAGCTGGCGGTCGAATGGGGTAACTGATGATATTTTTCATTGGGCCTCATCATAACTGAATTCAGAAATGAGAACTTCTCATAGAGAAATGATGGTTGTTTCTTAGCCTGCCTTCTCACTTGATCTGCTGTGTAATCGTTCAAGTATTCTGTGATGAACGTACAAAACCCGTGTCTAAACAAACACTGAGAAAGCGATGTCTTTGTTTCTCTAGAGACGATTTCTTATCTTTGCCTGGCCAAACTCCCTCGCTCCCTCACTTTGTTTCAATAACTCGCCCTCTTTACTTCATTCACTCCCAATTGAACTTCCCCCTTTGTCTCTCTCTCTCTCTCTCTCTCTCTCTCTCTTTCTCCCGTCCTCTGTCCCTGTCTCTCCCTCTGTCATTCCCAGTGAGGAGGGACAGCGGTTGGAGCAGGCCATGGAGCGTGGTCTGGACGAGATGGAGAGGAGGCTGAAGGAGCACATTGACCAGCGGCTGGATGTCCTGGAGCAGAGGCTGGAGAGGGTCCTGCTCTCTGCCCTCCCGCTGCTCAGTCTGGGGGGTCAGGGGTGCGAGACCCCCACCGCCGCTGCAGTACCCCCGGAGCAGAACCAGGCTCAGAACCAGACCTGAGGCCTGCAATGATCAACTCAACCTGACCTAACCCAGGCTCAGAACCAGACCTGAGGCCTGCAATGATCAACTCAACCTGACCTAACCCAGGCTCAGAACCAGACCTGAGGCCTGCAATGATCAACTCAACCTAACCCAACCCACCCTCAGAACCAGACCTGAACCCTGCACTGATCAAATCAACCCAACCTCATTACCAGACAATGCAGTGACCCAAACAGTCCCAACCTCCGAACCTCTAACCCTAACACCCCAACAGACCTAAAGTGAGATCAGCCCTGGCACTGCTGTAGCCTGGTTAGAATCGAACAGTCCAAATGGTTAGAATGTACAGTCGAAACCCATACTGTCGCTAACACTTAAGATGTGTTACATTCAACCACTCCAAAGAAGATGAAACTGAGCTAGCGCTTCATACTAGAGATCCCTCTAAAGGGGCTCTGTCGTGCAAAATTATGTCCGGCAGCAAAACACTGTGGGGTTAGCTTCACACTGTATTATCTGTTGTCCGTTGGACCCTGTGTGGTTTGTCGTCTTTTAAGAGGGCAAGGTTTTTCGACTGGAAACCAGCAATGACGAAATATCTCGAATGAAATCTGTGCAATGGAAAATCCCTCGTCAACTTTGAATGAGAATTATAAACCACTTATCTGTGGAGTAAAGATTCCAGTTCTCATGCCAACTTGACTGTTTTCCATTCTCAGGTAAATCTGATTCATTCTTCCCTAGCTCGCAAGCTGAGTGCTTAGCCCATGAATGTAGCAGTATTCTAAACTTTTTGGATCGGGAGGACTTTCAACAATGCATCCTGGACAGTATTTTGCACTACAGTACCAGCCCTTTAACAATTGAACTACCTATTTCTGTTGTATACAGGCGCCATAGTTTGCTACTATTCCCTTTAATTTGAAGTGTAGCCCTGCATGGCCCCCCCCCACACACACACACACACAGGCACACGCAGAAGTACATTTGCCCCCTTTAACTGGCCAAACACAATTGAACAATTGTTCTACCACTGGTTCAGAATGCCTGTACTATAATATCTTACTGTTGCATGTTGTTCTATTGGCTCCTTAACATACTGTGATGTACAGTCATCTGTTGTAAATAACACCAATGGAAGATGAAGAGGGAAATTAAAATATATTTATATTCTTACAAAAAAAAAATCTTTTCTTTATTGAAGTGGTACATTTGTATTTCCATTTACAGAATGAAGTATACTTAAATAAACGTTTATATGTATAAATATATAAAATATACATCTTTTTTGTATAACATATATATATATATATATATATATATATATATATATATATATATATATATATATATAGAAAGGGGTGTTGCACACACAGATACTAATGCTAAGCTTCCTCCCACGCTACTGATGTCAATACTTGCTTTGTTCAGGTAGAACAAACATTGTAGATACTTACCTGTGAGCGTAAATAACATTTGTGTTTTTACGGATACCAAGTAAGTTTGCTGTCGACACAGATGTCGTTCCACGGAACAGACTCTTGTTTTGAAGTAATAATAATAATAATAATAATAACTCAGACCTTGTTTTGAAGTGAAACGTTCCTCTTTATAGCATAATTCCTTTGACTGTTATGAATTATTAGTTAAACTATGGTACAGCTCACTTGGCTTGGTTTGGTTCATCTTAAAAAATAAAAAAACGTGAAATATAGAATATAGTTCTTATCTGTCACACACAGTCATACTGACCAGTGGGAAGGGAGGATGATTCAGGGGTTAGGAGAAAACATAATTTTTTTTCTCTGAAAGTTTTTGGATTTAATATAAATTGTATTTTTGGGGATATCATATATTGCCCACATATTCGATTGTTGAAAAAAAAATTACTTTGGAAAACAACAAAAAAACCAAGCATAGATTGGTGGTTAATGCCTTAGATAACTGACTAGTTAGTTAGTATGGACCTATGCCCCGTGTAACTCCATGTGTACGGTGTGTAAAACCTGCAGATTGACTTAACAATAGGCCTCAGGCTTAGGGCTTGTCAAGTGTGGATGACATATTGAAAAATATTTGCACATTATGATCTGTTTGAGTTTCTACCTTCAGGGTGTTTCTTGTTAAGAAATGTAGCTTTGAGCTGCGTAGCGTGTCCAGGCTATGTCATAACAAACACATGTGCAGAGTAGACCAAATGGCAATGAGGTAGACAACTTGGTTCTTAATAAAGGAGTATCATGTTAAAAACAATAAGCCATTAATAATAACATTCCGTTAACCATGCAGGTTGCTCATTTAACTTGATACATGACTGAATGTATTTCATTTGAAATCACTGAAATATTGTAATACGCTACTACTTTTTGATATGTGTATGGGTATTTAATAGACAATATCAATATATAGATCATCAATTCATTCTAAATAAAAATTCGAATCAATCAATTTGATCAATAATCTTAACAAGATTGGTTACGAGGTCACTGTTCTAGTTGAACATGGTTTGTATCGTTTAACTTGTATCGTTATCTTAAAAGAATGCCAAAGTCAAACTCTTCATTCTTAAAATTTGAAGTGTAGAGAATCCTAAAGTTAGCATATGTTTCTTTTGCATTTACAAAGCACATATTCGTATCATATGTTATATGCCATAACACATATTTGTATCATGTGTTATATGCCATAACACCACACAAAAAAGCAATTCTCAGCTTTCCAAAATGTGTAATATAATGACTTATTTAGGCTACTTAAGGATGCTTTGTGAAATCTTGTGTTTTTATAATGATAATAATAATAATAATAATTCATTTTATTCATATAGCGCTTTTCTAAGACCCAAAGACGCTTTACAGAAAAAGAATAAGACAATAATGGTCAGACGGAGAGCAACACACTAGAGTACAATAGTTAAAACAGAGATGGACAGAAAGGCAAACAATAAGGCAAGAACATCTACAAATAGACCAAACAATGAGTTGACAAAGACATAAGTAAAAGAATAACTGTTTTAGGGTTAGCCAGGTTCTAATCACATAAATAACTTAGGGGTAGGCCAGATTGAAAAGATAGGTTTTGAGGTGAGATTGAAAGATGGGTAGTGAGTTTGAGTAGTGAATTTCAGGAGGGAGAGAGTTCCAAAGTTTGGGTGCTGCTCTAGAAAACAACTTTCCAACCACATGTAGCCTATTGTAAGAATGATGAGTGAGGGAATGGATGCTACAGCAGGGCGATACTATACCTTGTTTGTTATGCAATCAAGAGAAAATCTTGCCCTGTAAGCATTGCTCGCTCTAGCATGTTAAGGGATTGGATGCTGTGCTACATATATAAGATACCAGTTGCCTCTGAAGACTACGATGCCAGGACCACTGATCCACTGATCCCCGTCCATCATGAGTATCACTGCCTCCTCTCTGCTGTTACTGCTGGGTCTTGTGTCCAGCGCTCAGGGTAAGATATCTCAAGGGAGCAGGAAAAAGAGTTGATGATTCAATTTCGGTTTTAAACTGGATGTGAGCAATTGAATCTTTGATTGAACGGAGTCAAACACTCTCTGGTCACACCTACAGCCTGGACTCACCCGAACCCTGCTGACTGTGATGCTGAAACTTAAACACTGTGGAAACGTACAATCATATTAATACTCCCTCTCTCTCTCTCTCTCTCTCTCCCTCCCTCTCTCGCCTCTCTCTCTCTCTCTCTCGCCCGCCCGCTCTCGCCTCTCTCTCTCACTCACTCTCTCGCTCTCTCTCTCTCTCTCTCTCTCTCTCTCTCTCTCTCTCTCTCTCTCTCTCTCTCTCTCTCTTTGTTTGATTTGACTGTGACCGTCCCTCCTCTCCTCCCTCCTCCCTCCTCTTCTCCGACAGTTCCTGGCAGAGGCCCATGACAGACATGCTAAAGATAAGTGGTCATGTGTTTGCGTGTGTGTGTGTGTGTGTGTGTGTGTGTGTGTGTGTGTGTGTGTGTGTGTGTGTGTGTGTGTGTGTGTGTGTGAAAGGCCTTGCAGGCGTTGCTCTGTTGGCCACAAAAATGAACTGCTGGGTCTCAGGAGGATATATACATGTGTGTATATATATATATATACATACACAGTGATGTTGTTACCTTTCAGTCTGGGATCCGCCAATACTTTATGAAACCTTCTGATTAACGTAAACACTATAAAGGCCTCAGGTGTAAGGCCTGTGATGTCCACAAATGCCTTTTGTTAGTCTTACATGAAAAAAAGAGATGGTGATACTTCACGGACACTCCCAGAGGTAGATATCATAGTCAAACCTTTGCTGTTCCTGCTATGAAACCAGATTGGTTAAGTTAAATGATAAAGGACTAATAAGATTTTCGTCATTTGTTTGTAGAAGACACAATGCATAATATCTGGTCTGGACCGACTTGTAAACCTGTGAAGAGTGGAACTAACACCTACGCAATAGTGTAATGCATGTTGTGAACGCAAGGGGGCGACATAACCCTTTAGGACTCATTGCAAGCAGAAGCAGGCCTACTTTATGAAGTAACAAAACACAAAGTTAACGTTTTAAGGAAATGTTTTTATTCTCACTCTAGAAACTGCCGTCCGAAACATATCAGAATAATCAACACAGATAAACAAAACAAAAATGAATCAACAAATGAACATATATCGTATGAAGAAAAACGACCGATGCAGTAACTATGGCAACCTACTCACAGCGACGTCCACCCAATGAGACCTTGTTAAAAGCATATGAACTACAGAATTAAAAGGGCTAAACAATAATAAACAGAAGCAAATCAGTTTAACAACACACTGAGAGAAACATCATATTTACAGACACATTTATCTACAAACATATCTAAATTCAGTTTTTAATCAAGCGAGAAGTCAAGTTAATGTTGAACAGAGAGGCTTATTATATTGGCCTGGATGCATGGTTATTAGTACCGAGAGTATTACATGTAGGACTA
>CM030187.1:14917600-14922600 GCA_017639675.1 Aplochiton taeniatus
GTATTAATATAATTTATAATAAGTTCATATAATCTAACTACCTTTTTTAGATGGCGAACTTAGCCTGCACATAATTAAAACAACATGGGTTTTGATTGGCTAACCTGCCTGCACTATATAAGAACTTGTGTTTTGATAGGATAACTTGTTTGCACTGTGTAACAACTTGTGTTTTCATTGGCTGACTTGGCTGTTGTCCATAACATATTTAAATTATTTGATCTAACTTGCTTTTATTACATTATGGGACATACTTGTGATGTGCTTTCCAGCTTTGGAGAGTTGGAAACATTTCTACACTTCCAAAGGTCGGAGAATTGTCATGGAAACTATGTTATAGATGGACGTCAATAGAGTCAGCCACCCTGTCATGGTCCGAGCTGCACCGCATTGATCGACTAGAATGGTTCTTTGTTCCCCGATAGAACGCAACCTGGCCCTCCGCCAAGTCCACAACGTAGAAACAGAAGCAGCAGAAAGTACATCCCTATTCAAATTCGAAAGAAAGACTGTTATTTTTAAATAATAAAGTAATTAATAATACTGTATTTTCTGTATGGACACGGTACGTCTTGGTTCTACTATGTGCCTACGTCTACGTTATCGTGAAGTGCAGGCCTTTGTCTAATCTTTTTCAGTCTATTTCTAGTCTTCACGACAGTTGAAGTCACAGTTCAAAGGAAGTGCACACACAGACAAAAGATGTCAAAACAGTAACTGGACTGTCTGTCTGTCTGTTTTTTTTTTTTTTTTTTTTGCATGATGACAGGATTTGGACCAGTTGATTACAAAGCAGGTTACCAGGTCAGTGGTCTCTCGTTCTCCAGGTTTGTCAACAACAGCAATTGACGTCCTCGACCACCACAAACCTATAGACCGTTTCAAAGAGCCTCCAAACAAAGCTTCCTCTCTTTCCCTCTGTCCGTCTCTCTTTTTTTTTCTTCCATCCCTCTTTCTTTCTTTCTTTCTTTCTTTCTTACTTTCCACATACCTCCGTTTTTTGCTTCCCATCTCTCTCTCTTTTTCTGTACTTCCGCTCCCTCTCTTTCTTTCACTTTTTCGTCATCCCTCTTTTCCCCTCCCAACCTTCACCGTCTTTTTTTACTTCCTCTCCCTCTTTCTATTTCTCTCCTTCCCCATCCCTCTCTTTTTAGGGAAAATACTTTTATGTATTTTGCAGCCCTTGATTCTTCAGACAAACGTAGAGTTCATAAAAATCAAAACAGAATCACCTGCAATAATCATATAACTCTGTTTGGACATGTGGATGGGGAAACTGGATACACACACACACACACACACACACACACACCCACACACACACACACACACACACATAAAACACACACACACACACACACACACACATAAAAAACACACACACACACACACATACACACACACACACACACAAACACACACACACACACACACACACACACGCACACGCACACACATCCAGACACACACAGGCACCTCTCATTCTCTGACGTTATGGAAACAGGAGCTGTGTTTTGAAACAAGACTGTCGCTACACACGTCTCACCAGGCTAAATATGCCCATCTGTTTGTCTGTCTGTTTTTCTTCCAGCAAAAATGGCCATCTGTCTGTCTGCCTGCCCTGTCTGTCTGCGTGTCTGTCTTTCTGCCAGCTTGTCTGTCTGTCTGCCTGCCTGCCTGCCTGCCTGCCTGCCTGTCTGCCTGCCTGTCTGCCTGCCTATCTGCGTGCGTGCCTGCCTGCCTGCCTGCCTGTCTGTCTGTCTGTCTGTCTGTCTGTCTGTCTGTCTGTCTGCCTGCCTGCCTGCCTGCCTGCCTGCCTGCCTGCCTGCCTGCCTGCCTGCCTGTCTGCCTGCCTATCTGCCTGCCTGCCTGCCTGCCTGCCTGTCTGCCTGCCTATCTGCCTGCCTGCCTGCCTGCCTGTCTGTCTGTCTGTCTGTCTGTCTGTCTGTCTGTCTGTCTGTCTGTCTGTCTGTCTGTCTGTCTGTCTGTCTCAGTTTCCCAGGAATAACAGGCCCAGACCCGCAGCTGCACGAACACACCATCTATCGTTCCACCCTATCTCCTAAAACAGTGTGGGGGAGTCAGTAGAGGGGGGTGAGGGTGGGACGCTGGGGGCTATCCTAAATCAGGATCACTCTAAAGGCTACTGTATGCCCTTATCCCACATTGTTTTCCCAACACTTTCCTGTGAACAGCTCCCACACAGAGAATCCAAATAGGATTTTTCTTTTAAAACACGTCTTGTCCTGAAATCTCTGTTTTGCCACCTTATCTACGCAGCGAGATGTGTCATCCTTTCTGCATTGTTCCCTAGCCAGGCCCCTGGTGGTGGAATGGTATTCAGCCGTGATATAAAATGATAATGGGCTTTTAAATAGGGCTCGGCTCAGGTCCTCACTGGTCTGTTGGAATTCAGCCATCCTCTGCTGTTTTTCTTTTCGTATAAAACTTGCCAAGTCACTGCCTCAAAAGTGAAAACCCTTTGGAAAGATGAACTAGTGTGCTAAGTCCAGATGTAGATGGGTCAAACTGCCCCGGGTTTTCTCAGAGAGAGAGTTTGACTGGACTCGGTTAGACGGTTTGTTGGAAGTGGATACAGGAGGCTGGGGTGATTCATCAGTTGATGTCTGACGGTTTCAACTTTGAACAAATGACAGTGGTTTACCAACCCCCCTCCCTCTCTATCCATCACACACACACACACACACACACACACACACACACACACACACACACACACACACACAATTCGATTGTGAGCCTCATCTCAGCTTTGAAAGATTGTGGGAAAGCAAGGAAGGC
The DNA here is from genome assembly GCA_017639675.1 of Aplochiton taeniatus. Lineage (NCBI taxonomy): Eukaryota > Metazoa > Chordata > Actinopteri > Galaxiiformes > Galaxiidae > Aplochiton > Aplochiton taeniatus. The sequence continues at coordinate 14,920,403 of CM030187.1, forward strand.
CAAATAAGAAAATGTCTTCCCAAGCCACAGTCACTGAGGAACCCTACAGTAAACAACAACCAAAGACCCTCCTCATATGTCACTCGCCATTCCACTTTTCAAGACTCTTTGTATTCTTGTACAGTGCTCTATACTTCTCATAGTTATAAAATCAAACCATCCTTTTGGAACGTTTTAGAACACCTAGATTTACATTTATAATATTTTTTGCAGGAATATGCACGTCATAAATCTAAATGAATAGAGAATGTGTGTGTTGGCTCATGAGAGACAAGAGAGGGAGGGCTGTCGGTTTGCTCTTCAAAGTTGCGCTTCATTTATTAAATATGTCTGTCTCTATGCATGCTAACACTGTGAGTCATAGACGAGAGAGGGAGTATGAAGGGGAGAAAAAGAAAGATGGAGAGAGGGAAACCGAGAAAGAAACGGAGAAAAACAGAGAGAGAAAGAGAAAGAGAGACCGAGGGAGAAGAAGGAGAGTCTCTGGGGCAAGAAAGAAAGAAAGAAAGAAAGAAAGAAAGACTGACAAAGAAAGAAAGAAAGAAAGAAAGAAAGAAAGAAAGAAAGAAAGAAAGAAAGAAAGAAAGAAAGAAAGAAAGAAAGAAAGAAAGAAAGAAAGAACGAACGAACGAACGAACGAACGAACGAAAGAAACAAAGAAAGAAAGACAGACAGACAGACAGACAGACAGACAGACAGACAGACAGACAGACAGACAGACAGACAGACAGACAGACAGATAGACAGACAGAAAATGAAAGAAAGAGAGAAAGAAAGAAAGAAAGAAAGAAAGAAAGAAAGAAAGAAAGAAAGAAAGAAAGAAAGAAAGAAAGAAAGAAAGAAAGAAAGAAAGACAGACAGAGAATGAAAGAAAGAAAGAAAGAAAGTAAGTACAGAGAAACTAAGCAGGAGTGTGTGTTATAAGGAGGCGGGCGTTGAGAGCAGAGCCTCCATCTCTCCCTCTCACCGGTGTGTCGATCTTGATCAGGGTTAGGGTTAGGGTTAGGGTGTGTGTGTGTGTGTGTGTGTGTGTGTGTGTGTGTGTGTGTGTGTTTCCACTGACCGGCGTGTCGATCTTGATCAGGGTTAGGGTTAGGGTGTGTGTGTGTGTGTGTGTGTGTGTGTGTGTGGTGTGTGTTTCCACTGACCGGCGTGTCGATCTTGATCAGGGTTAGGGCTAGGGTGTGTGTGTGTGTGTGTGTGTGTGTGTGTGTGTGTTTCCACTGACCGGCGTGTCGATCTTGATCAGGGTTAGGGTTAGGTTGTGTGTGTGTGTGTGTGTGTGTTTCCACTGACCGGCGTGTCAATCTTGATCAGGGTTAGGGTTAGGTTGTGTGTGTGTGTGTGTGTGTGTTTCCACTGACCGGTGCGTCGATCTTGATCAGGGTTAGGGTTAGGTTGTGTGTGTGTGTGTGTGTGTGTTTCCACTGACCGGTGCGTCGATCTTGATCAGGGTTAGGGTTAGGTTGTGTGTGTGTGTGTGTGTGTGTGTGTGTGTGTGTGTTTCCACTGACCGGTGCGTCCACGGTGATCAGGGTTAGGGTTAGGGTTAGGGTGTGTGTGTGTGTGTGTGTGTGTGTGTGTGTGTGTGTGTGTGTGTGTGTTTCCACTGACCGGCGTGTCGATCTTGATCAGGGCGATGTCGGCCTTCTCGTCCACGTCTTTGATCTGGGCGTCGTACGTGGCGCCGTTCTTCAGCTCCACCTTTACTCGATGCTTATTGGCCACCACGTGGGCGTTGGTGACGATCAGCCCGTCCTCCGACACCACGAAGCCTGACCCGCTGGCCACCGCCACCTCCCGCTTGGAGAACACCATCCTGGGGAGGGAGGCAGGGAGAGAGGGTTACATCCACCTCCCGCTTGGAGAACACCATCCTGGGGAGGGAGGCATGGAGAGAGGGTTACATCCACCTCCATCGTATGCATACTTCATATTATCTGATGTGATGTGATGTGATGGGATGGGATGGGAAGGGATAGGATGTGATATGATATGATAACCCACGATGTAATGTTCTGTAATGTAATATAAAAAACATAACATAACATAAAATTACTTAAAACAGTATAATATCCATAATCTGTATCACATCCTCTGTATATTCAGATCTGGGTATGGTTCTTACTTAAAACAGTAAATATCTATCATTTGTATGATATTCAGGTTGGGTTCTTACTTAAAACAGTATATATCCA
>CM030187.1:14927600-14930100 GCA_017639675.1 Aplochiton taeniatus
TATATAAAGTATAGGACAGTGTGCCTGCAGAATGTCCACCTATTGAATAAGCCTGATTCCTATTGGTCACATTGAGGGGTATTCTGTATGTCAGTCTGATTCCTATTCCTAACCTTTCCAGGCTTCCAAACAGAGAGAAACAAAGTTAAAGAGAGGAAAAGAGAGAGACAGATAGTGTGAGAAAGAGAGAGAAAGATAGAGAGGAAGTTTGAAGAGGGTGGAGCCCTTACATTGACTGAAGTTCACTCAAGTTCAGATGCATTCCTCCCTCTGTTTTCTTCATCCTCTCTCTCTCTCTCTCTCTCTCTCTCTCTCTCGCTCTCACTCCATCCTCCCTCTCTCTCGCTCGCTCTCTCTCTCTCTCTTATGCTCTCTATCTCCCTCTCTCTCTCTCCCTCTCTCTCCTCTCTCCTCTCTCTCTCTCTCTCTCTCTCTCTCTCTCTCTCTCTCTCTCTCTCTCTCTCTCTCTCTCTCTCTCTATCTCCCTCTCTCTCTCTCTCTCTTTCTCTATCACACACACACACAGTCCCAGTCTCAGGCATACATCCACATAAAACATGGGAAACAATGTATAAATAAACGTATATGCAACTCGGAAATAACAATAAAATTGGCACATATAAAATACAACATGAGCAATGTATACATTGATTCAACATGACAACAATTGATGTCTTTAGGACATTTTAAATCTGATCAGTGTTACCTTGACCACACGAGCCCCGCTGGATAAAGATGACCGGTGGTTGTTTTAACTTCAGCGCCCGGTTGCTAACTCGTTTCAGCTCACAAACGTTCCGGTAAGACACCCCATCGCTCCCGCACACTGGATCGGCATTTTTGCACATACACACACCGGTCTTGCCCCGTCTTCGAACCGTGGCGGACGGTTCGACTCCGTCTGTTACAACGCACTCCATCCCGTCGGCGCACTCCGGGTCACCTAACCTCCCCGTCCCGCCGCATGATTCTCCTTCTCCGGACGCGCAGACGGGACAGCAGTTGCACTGGTCCAGAATGTCCCCCGCCAGACAGTCTGCTGAGATTGGCGGGCACATAGACTTGTCGCATCTTTCAGGACAGCCTATAACGTACCGTTTGTTTATTCTGGCATCGCACAGGAAAGGCACAGTTACGAAAAACAGCGTGCAAAATGCGGACAAAAACATTCTATTTGTGGAAAAGAAATATTGTAAATAGTTAAAAAATAGATTTAGGGGTCCCGAAGAGAAATAAAGATATGCCTTTCTGTCACTACAAAGCACTAGTAGGCTATATTCTTATATTCCTGTATATTCTCGTATATATTCTTACGCATGTGTGCAAATGTTATCAGCCGCTTTTGAACAGCTATATTATTCGTTGCTCCCAGAAAGGAGAATGGGGATGCCGCTACGACGATCTGGAGTTCCCTAAGTTTTAAAGGCAACCAACAAGTCGTGGGGAATATAAACAAGACAGGCGATTGGTGGATTAGTATGACGTAACTAGGTGGCGGGGGAAGGGGAGGCAATAAAGAGGTGTGTTTGTATTCAGGCCCGCCCCCCCCCCCCCCCCCCCCCCCCTTCTCTCTCTCCCTCGCTCTCTCTCTCGCTCTCTCTCGCTCTGTTTCCAGTCACATAGTTCAGGTAGTCCGCCATTGAGTATACCGTCTGTTTAGTTCCATAGAGTTACAGTTTCCTTTGAGATTGTTTTGATTCTTTCCACTATGATTTTTTTTTGTTCGGTTATAGCTTGGTTGGGCCAGATTGTGTAATTCTTCCCTTCATTGTTGTTTGAGGTATTACTTTGTACCCCGACACACACACACACACACACACACACACACACACACACACACACACACACACACACACACACACAGAGAGAGAGAGAGAGAGAGAGAGAGTCCCAGTTCCTGTCAAACACTCTCATCCACACTCTCATCCCGTCCCTGTACATAATGCTCTTATTACTGGCAGAAGTCGATCATCAATCGATGTAAACACATCATTTTGCCGCGAGGTCAAGTCAATACAGGCCGTCACTGCTGTTTTGGCGTGTCGGTACCATATCATGATCCGAGTGATTTCAGTTAGACTAGCCTATTTAGCCGCTATGTTTTCACGTTTGCCATGGCGCTGCCTGGACACCATTCATCTTTCCATTGGGTACTCAGAGTCAACGGGAAAGTTAACCGAGGCGGGGTTGATGTTTTTACGCGTTTCTGCAACGCCCATGGGGCTCCAGCGACGCATGACCCCTTTCATGACATCTCTCTGACATTGTAGGGCGGTTGGCGTGACTACTAGTGCAAGCGACTCACAATAGATTACCCCATACGTTCGTAATCAATAGTCCTGGTTTCGAATTGGGAATTTTTAAAATGGTTAATTTTGTAATTAGATTGGAACACCGGATGAAATCTTCTAATTTGACAGAACATAAACCACTGCAGAATTTTATTGAAAAAAATATAAATAAAATAAAAATGTTATATTCACATTTAATGCAGTGGTTT
>CM030187.1:14935100-14942600 GCA_017639675.1 Aplochiton taeniatus
ATTTAAACTTGAATCCATATACTTTATTTTCAAACTCGTAATAAGTAATGCACATGATTTGTATAGGAACATCAGGTACACAATTGAAACGGTCAAAATATCTTGTTTTGTGAGGGAATATATCGGTTTTTTTTATTAAACAAATGCAGGCACTTAACCGCCTATACAGTAAACTGCGGTGGTAAACAGTAACAGGAAACGGGTCACAAGACACCAGGAAACAGCCGGTTAGAGCTGGAATAAGATGCAAACCTTACAGCCAGCGCACTGGAAACAGACTCCACAGGTCGACATGCTAAGTGGGAGCTGCAGGAAGACCAGAACCTTCTATCCTACCGGTTAACCCCTCCCCAGACCACCAAGTTTGTCAGCTTTTGTCCCCGACCTCCTTTTTGAAATAACAAAAAAACATAACGACGATATAGCACCTGCCTAAATGAAAGCTAATCAAATGAGTTTAATTTTGTACTGAATGATAAACGTTTAAACCTTTAACCCTTTTTGAATATCACAGAGGTGTGGATTTACCCCCGCCTCTATCACATTGAACCCTAACCCATCTAGCCAATGGAACGAGTGACAACGTGAACAAAGGCAGAAGAAAATAAGTAAAGAAAAGAAAAAAGAAAATCAGCTTCAAAACCAAAGCCTAGTGAAACAGACTACCATGTGTAAAAGCACAGTGGACATAAACCATTTTTTCACACGGCGGTTTTCAACGACACTATCCGGGCCCACATTAGTCCTGGTCCCACTTGGTCCGGTTGTAGAGCAGGTCACTGTGGTTCTGCAGTGCGAACACACAGACAACATGTGTGTCCAGAGAATTAACATGATCTCCTAAAACTAAACTCAAGTGATGAACATGATCTCCTAAAACTAAACTCCAGTGATGAACATGATCTCCTAAAACTAAACTCCAGTGATGTAATTAACATGATCTCCTAAAACTAAACTCCAGTGATGTAATGAACATGATCTCCTAAAACTAAACTCCAGTGATGTAATTAACATGATCTCCTATAACTAAACTCCAGTGATGTAATGAACATGATCTCCTAAAACTAAACTCCAGTGATGTAATGAACATGATTTCAGGAATGTGTCCTTTGTTTTACCATTTCTTTTTCAAGCTCAGACCTGTTAGCTACTTGCTAGCAGAAATATTGTAACGCATTTGGTGACCAGTGCGAGACTTGGGCAGGCAAGCACAAGGGTTCCGCGTGCGTGCGTGCATGTGTGTGTGTGTGTGTGTGTTGTTAGGGAGTCAGCGTGTATATGGAAGTGTGTGTGAGACACAGAGACAGTGAGTGTGCGTTTGTATATAGATATAAGTAATTCTCTTCCCTGACACAAACATAACTAAACATCCATAAAACCATAACCCATTCCTAATAATAATCATAATAATAATAATAATAGTATAACAAGCTTTTCTTCTGTATTTTGTTTAATATTTACCATGTTTTCTTCTATACTTTACATGCTTTGTATAAGAAAAATTGGTTTTTACCAGTTGAGAACAAATATATATATATATATATATAAATCATTCAATCTTACAAATGTTTAAACAGCAGGACAGTGAGTGTGCAGAACCGGGAGGGAGAATCTCACTATTAGAATAAAAAACATCTCTTTTTTTTTCTTCTCATGATTCAACTGCGTCATTTCTACGATACAATAAGCGTTCTACTGTAGGGCACCCTTCCTGACAGAGGGCTCGTCTTAAACCTGGAGGTGGAACAGGATAACCTGATTAGTAGGATTCACAATACACGTTGAGCAGGTCTAAGTTGCGGAAATGTGCGTGTGTATGTGCGTGACGACATCACACCAAGTTGACTAGGGTGTGTGTGTGTGTGTGTGTGAGACGACATCACACCAAGTTGACTAGGGTGTGTGTGTGTGTGTGTGTGTGATAACATCACACCAAGCTGACCACGCCTTCTGAATCCTTCGCCCTGAGAGTCGCCGGATCGCCCCTGCTAGCCCCGCCTCCCTTCGCATGTCCGCCGCGTTTCCGAGGCGACCCGCGAGCGTTCCGCGTCACTTGGACACCCGCGTCTCCTGGAGGGAGAGCCTGGAGCGGGCTGGCGGCACCACCACGCCCGCCTGGCCGCCCAGTCGCCACGGCAACAGGCCCAGAAAGTCCTCCTGAGCGTCCAGCGTGAGGCTGAGCGCCCGCTGGGGCGGGGCCGGCCGGGGAGGATTGTGGGTAGTGTAGGCAGTGGGGGTCCGGCGGAGGGAGGGGGTCCTGCTGGGGGGCACGGTAGAGGATGGCGTGAGGGGGAGGGGGGGCGGAGGAGTGGTCACAGGGCTCCTGCGGAGAGTGTGTGTGGGGGGAGGGGAAGGAGAGAAAAGGGAGGATGAGGGGGAGGAGAGAGAACGGAGGATGACAGGGGAGGAGAGAAGGAAGGATGCGGAGGGAGGAGAGAGAAGGAAGGATGAGGAGGGAGGAGAGAGAAGGAAGGATGCGGAGGGAGGAGAGAGAAGGAAGAATGAGGAGGGAGGAGAGAGAAGGGAGGATGAGGGAGAGGAGAAGGGGGAAGGATGAGGGGGAGGAGAGAGAAGGAAGGATGACAGGGGAGGAGAGAGAAGGAAGGATGAGGGGGAGGAGAAGGGGGAAGGATGAGGGGGAGGAGAAGGGGGAAGGGGACATCATCATTCCAGTGTACTAGGGTCTATGGGAAGAGACAGTTGGAGTAAAGAGAGAGGGAGGAGGAAGAGGCTATAAGGACGAGGAAGTGGACCGCTCTATGGTCCTAGCTGTTCTAGGTCTAATAATAGGGTCTTATAGGACAGGACAGAGGAAGTGGACCCCTCTATGGTCCTAGCTGTTCTAGGTCTAATAATAGGGTCCTATAGGACAGGACAGAGGCAGTGGACTCCTCTATAGTCCTAGCTGTTCTAGGTCTAATAATAGGGGTCCTATAGGACAGGACAGAGGCAGTGGACCCCTCTATGGTCCTAGCTGTTCTAGGTCTAATAATAGGGTCCTATAGGACAGGACAGAGGCAGTGGACTGCTCTATGGTCCTTAGCTGTTCTAGGTCTAATAATAGGGTCCTATAGGACAGGACAGAGGCAGTGGTCTCCTGTATGGTGAGCAGCTTTTAGTGGTAAATAGTCTAGGTCTAATGATCCTATAGGACAGGACAGAGGTAGTGGTCTCCTGTATGGTGAGCAGCTTTTAGTAGTAAATAGTCTAGGTCTAATGATCCTATAGGACAGGACAGAGGTAGTGGTCTCCTGTATGGTCAGCAGCTTTTAGTAGTAGCGTCTTAGCAAAGGTAGGGCTGAGAAAGGGCCAAAACAGAAACAATAGTGGCAGGTGTAAGAGAAGTAGGCTGCCATGTTCAAGAATATATATATATATATATGAATCGTAAAAATGGGACCCTCTCATTTTGTAAGAAGCTCTTGTTGATGTGCAAAGTCTACAATCTCTATGTCTGCCTCTATCGAGTACCTATCCGACCAGAGTACAACTGGAAAGAGTTGTACAATTGGTAGCCGTAGCAACAGCAACAACAGGAAATTACCTGCTGTTCAATGAAGACCTTACATCTCCAGAAACACAACTTTCTTAGGGTCATAAAAGAATAATACATCTAAACAATACATCTAAAAGTGGAGAATAAAATAACACACACAAAAAAAAGTTGACTTTTCCTCCAACATTTAGGCTGTCGTCATGCAGAAGCAAAGGGGCACAGGCAGATACTGACAGAGGTGGGAATGGTGGGGTTGCCAGGGGAACAAGGGCGGCAGCCGTCGCTAAGGAAGCAGAGACACGGCGGGGCACGTGATTGGACGATGACCAGCAGTGGGAGGGGCAGGAAGGGTCAGGACTCATTTTGGGAATGTTAGTATCTCACTGTCACATTTTACTCTCTGTAAAACAGACACACAGACAGACAAACTGAGGGTTAGCAGAAAGTAAGAGAGAGCGGTTATAAGGATGCACAGCATAAGTTAATGCTAATGCTAATGCTAATGCTAATGCCGGAGCGAGAAGGCTTTAATATGAGATGCTAGGAAAAAGATTGATAAAAAAAAAAGAGTGCAAGAGACGAGAGAAAAAAAAGAAAGAATCCAATTTTTTGCTCAAACTTTTCTTTCGTGCGTGTCACAATTTAATTAATAAATGAATTAATTAATAAATGAATGCTTTAATAAATGAATGAATTAATAAATGAATTAATTGGTTCTTTCAGTTGCAGTGCAGTGCACCTTGCAACTTGTGAAAACGTAAGGTTTATAAAGCAGAGCGCAATCGGCGGCTGATGGTTTGGCTGATGTCATGAGATGGATTTTGTTCTAGGTTTCTGGTGAACTTGTGAGAACTTAAGGTTGGTGAAAACGTCAGGAATAAAAAGCAGCGTATCGGAGGAGGATGGTTTGCGGATGTCGTGAGGTGTTACAGGAGTCTATTTCTACAGAGCAGGTTAGCAATGGATGGAGCTCAGGCTCTTCCTCTGGGATCGGACCAGGCAGACTCAAAAAACAAAATGACCACTGCATTAAAGAATCAATACAACACTCTGACCCTGCGGGGTCTGCTAGGTACCTGCTGGACGGGACGTTTTAGAATGAGGTTAGCCATGATGTTATAAAAAAGGCTCTAACGTTAGAGCGAGGGGAACACAAGGTAGCTCTATAGAGGCACATCAATCAAAAGTGGGTGGGATAAAGCTGTCTAGGGAAGGCGGTGTTAAGACGGGGGGACGGGGGGACGGGGGGGGCGGAGGGGGGGGGGGGGGGTCACATACGTGCTACAGCTCTCGCCATTACGGAAAGCTCTGTACCTCTGTATACAGGGGTTGGATAATCTTCTGGCCTCACGCATCTGGAATAGCACAATACAGCAGAGTGGGAGTTTATTAGGGGAGGGGAGGAGAGGAGAGGAGAGAAGAGGAGGGGAGAGGAGAGGAGAGGAGAGGAGAGGAGAGGAGAGGAGAGGAGGGGAGAGGAGAGGAGAGGAGAGGAGAGGAGAGGAGAGGAGAGGAGAGGAGGAAAAGGAGGAGGAGGAGGAAGAGACTCCTGAGGTACCTACAGTAGCAGCTGAACGTCCAGGGCCTCTCTGGGCCACAATGGCCCCCGACAGAGCCTTGATCCAGCTGTGCATCTCCTCTGGACTGTCACACTGAGAGAAGACAGGAACACGGATTCAACACCACGTTAACCCTAGGAATCCGGTTCATCAAGAAGACATTCACATCACACGCTGCGAAATATCAGAGTCAATATCATCAATGAATAAATGAAAGTGTGAATTAAGAGAGCCAATGAGGGGAGTGAGGTTCACCTGAATATAGAAGGTTCTGGAGTTGGTGACCAATTCAAACAGATTGTCTCTCATCATCAGGTCGCTGCACCGAGGGGGGAAAACATGCTTAGTCCTTTCAGCTAAACCGTGTGGTAAATGATCAGCCCAACTCGATGGGGAAACAGTCCATTTGACCGAGAAGGTTTGGGTTGGTATGCATCGTAAACTAGCTTTGTCAGTGAATCTAGCGTCTGGATCTGTTAGCTCAGTATAATATCTAAATTAAAAAATCTAACATCTAATATCTAATAATAATATCTAATATCTAAGTAATAATATCTAATATCTAAGTAATAAATTCTAATATCTAAGTAATAATATATCTAATATCTAATATCTAAAGGCTGACCTCTGCTTGCACTCCTGCACTTTGTGGACCTCTTTCAGAGAGATGGTACGCAGTGGGTCCCTCTCCTGAGAGAGAGAGAGAGAGAGAGAGAGAGAGAGAGAGAGAGAGAGAGAGAAATGGACAAAGATGGAGAGGAAGAGAGAAAGAGAGAGGGAGAGAAAGAGAGGGAGAGGGAGAGAGAGAGAGAAAAATGGACACAGATGGAGAGGAAGAGGGAAAGAGAGAGGGAGAGGGAGAGGGAGAGGGAGAGAGGGAGAGGGAGAGAGAGAGAGGGAGAGGGAGAGGGAGAGGGAGAGAGGGAGAGGGAGAGGGAGAGACGTAGAGGGGAGATAATGAAAGGGGGAAGAGAGAGAGATGGTAAATATGCAAATAAAAAAGGTAAGGACAATTTGGTATGATGAAAGAAAAGAGACATTGAAAGAGGGAAAGAAAGAGAAAGAAAGAAAGATAGCGAGGGGAGAGATTGAAAGAGAGGGAGAGAGAGAGAGAGAGAGAGAGAGAGAGAGAGAGAGAGAGAGAGAGAGAGAGAGAGAGAGAGAGAGAGAGAGAGAGAGAGAGAGAAAAAGAGAGAGGGAGAGAGAGAGAGAAAGAGAGCGGGAGAGAAAGAGAGAGGGAGAGAGAGAAAGAGAGGGAGAGAGAGAGAAATGAGGAAAAAGAGGGAGAGGGAAAGTGAGGGAAAGAGAGAGAGAGATGGTCAGCTGCTCCAGAGGAAAAGCCTTCTAAGACCACAAACAATGGAAGCTCACTGAAAACACACACACACACACACACACACACACACACACACACACACACACACACACACACACACACACACACACACACACACACACAGTCCATAGAATGGAATTTAAGGCACATGCTGCAACGTGTTAATTCTGAAGACCTTGAAGGCACTGCAGACAAACACACACACACACACACACACACACACACACACACACACACACACACACACACACAGATAACTGGTGTCCAGATAACTGGTGTCCATTTCATATGGGATATCAAAACAAAGCAGCATAGGAGTGCCCCAACGTGTGTGTGTGTGTGTGTGTGTGTGTGTGTGTGTGTGTGTGTGTGTGTGCACGTGTGTGAGAGAGTATCTGCTGTACACAGGCTACCTAAGGTAAGAAGTGGCGTCTGTTTCCTGTGTTTATTGCATGTGGTGCAAATGAGTTTGACTAGCAGGGATGAGGTCCTAATGCCATTTAGAAAATCACACTGTACCGTGGATGTTGTGTGAATTTATGAGTATTTTAACGTGTGTGGGTGTGTGTGTGTGTGTGTGAATGTGTGTATATTTAGGTATATTTGACAGTGTGTGTGTGTGTGTGTGTGTGTGTGTGTGTGTGTTTTGGGAGAGGCTATGTCCCACAAGGTCTCCCACATGGAGGTCTATTCAATAGGAGCAAAGCCAACAGGCGCTGGGGAGAGAGCTCTGGAACAATGAAACTGACCCGTCCTCCTATCTCCTCACCACGGGTGGCTGTGTGACCGTGTGTGTGTGTGTGTGTGTGTGTGTGTGTGTGTGTGTGTGTGTGTGTGTGTGTGTGTGTGTGTGTGTGACCGTGTGTGTGTGTGTGTGTGTGTAACTAAGAAGGTCAAGGAAACAGGTGCACCCCTTATTACGTTGCTGACAGCAAAGTCTGTCACTTTGCTTAAGAGAGTGTGTGAGTGTGTGTGCATAAATGTGTGTGTGTGTGTGTGTGTGTGTGTGTGTGTGTTTATGTGTATGTGTGCTTACTAGTTCAGACTTAGTAGCTGGCGGCGTTCTCGTCCAGCCTAAATAGTGTGTGAGAGTGAGTGTGTGAATGTGT
>CM030187.1:14945100-14957600 GCA_017639675.1 Aplochiton taeniatus
CATACACACACACACACACACACACACACACACACACACACACACACACACACACACACACACGGCCAGTAGCTGTTTGACCTGATAGTGTCAGGTACTGTAGCCGCAGTTCCAACAGGAAGCATTGCTCATGGAACACCAGCTTCCTCATCCGCACCTCCAGTCGCACACACACACACACACACACACACACACACACACACACACACACACACACACACACACGCACAAACACACCAGGATTAGTGGTTAAAATGACTAGGAATGAAGAGGGTATGAGGTAAATAGAACCAGTGAACTGCTAACTACTCATCCTGGGAGAGGAATGCCACTACCAACTACCTACTGTATACACTGTACACTGGCAGCAGAATCCTGTCTAGAAACACGCACACACACACACGCACACAAACACACACACACGCACACCTACACACACACATACACGCGCGCACAAACACACACACACACACACACCGGTCACAGCAGGGTCAGTATAGGACTTCCTCTGATTGAGTGACTCTGGCAGAAAGAAGCGGGTTTTCAACATGGCGAGAGAAAAAGAGAGGAAGAGAAATGAGGGCGGGCAAGAGAGAGAGAGAGAGAGAGAGAGAGAGAGAGAGAGAGAGAGAGAGAGAGAGAGAGAGAGAGAGAGCACTATGAATATAGTAGAAACTCACCAAAGCAGAACTCTGCCTTCGGACGCAACTTAGTTGCATCGCTCACCTTGTAGATTGTGAGAAAGAGAAAGTGTGAGAGAAAAAGAGAGGAAAGAGTATAAGAAATAGAGGGAGAGAGAGAGAGAGAAAGAAAGAGAGAGAGAGACATAGTGAGAGAAAGATAAAATGTAAACCACCGATAACAACAGATCAGAACAGTTTGAGATCAGAAATAATACCATCTAGAATATGTAATCAAATCCTTTTTCATTTTTGATAAACGTATGATTATAATTATGAGGAAAGGAGATTTTCAAAAGAAGGAAGTGGAGAAGGTAGCTGTGTTTACAGTTTTAGAACCCGGCCGTTGGGTCACCTTGGTTAGGGTTAGGGTCAGGGTTAAAACCGTCTGGTCACCTTGGAGATGTAGGTTAGGGTTAGGGTTAGGGTTAAAACCGTTGGGTCACCTTGGAGATGTAGGTTAGGGTTAGGGAAGGGTTAAAATCGTTTGGTCACCTTGGAGATGTAGGTTAGGGTTAGGGAAGGGTTAAAATCGTTGGGTCACCTTGGAGATGTAGGTTAGGGTTAGGGAAGGGTTAAAATCGTTTGGTCACCTTGGAGATGTAGGTTAGGGTTAGGGAAGGGTTAAAATCGTTTGGTCACCTTGGAGATGTAGGTTAGGGTTAGGGTCAGGGTTCAAACCGTTCGGTCACCATGGAGATGTAGGTTAGGGTTAGGGTTAGGGTTAAAATAGTTCGGTCACCATGGAGATGTAGGTTAGGGTTAGGGTTAGGGTTAAAACTGTTGGGTCACCTTGGAGATGTAGGTTAGGGTTAGGGAAGGGTTCAAACCGTCTGGTCACCTTGGAGATGTAGGTTAGGGTTAGGGTCAGGGTTAAAATCGTTTGGTCACCTTGGAGATGTAGGTTAGGGTTAGGGTCAGGGTTCAAACCGTTGGGTCACCTTGGAGATGTAGGTTAGGGTTAGGGTTAGGGTTCAAATCGTTTGGTCACCTTGGAGATGTAGGTCAGTTTGAGGGATCCCACGTTCTCCTCTCCTTTAGGTAGGTTCTGGACAGGAAGCAGAGGAAACAGAGTTAGTCCACCTTTAGGCTTTCATGGTGTTGACCTTTGAACCCCCAGGTGAACCCCCAGGTAAGAGGCATGATGTGTTTGAACTGATCCCCTACTGTGCTAAAACGTAAACCTGACGTTTCTATCTAACAATTTTGAACAGGTGACACACTAACACACGCACACACACCAGTACACACACACACACACACACACACACACACACACACACACAGACACACACACACACACACACACCTTTGACACACCTGTGTCTGAGCAGTCATGCTCTATAAACCTTGCTTTCATGAGACGGATTCTAAGCGGTAGTTGCCAATGCCATGTCTACTTGGAGATATATACCTTGAGGAGCAGGACAACAGGAATACTGTGCTTGGCTGGGTTTATCTGTGCTGTGCTGGGCTGGGTTTACCTGTGCTGGGCTGGGTTTAGCTTTGCTGTGCTGGGTTTAACTGTGCTCTGCTGGGTTTAACTGTGCTGTGCTTGGCTGGGTTTACCTGTGCTGTGCTGTGTTTAGCTTTGCTGTGCTGGGTTTAACTGTGCTCTGCTGGGTTTAACTGTGCTGTGCTGTGCTGTGCTGGGTTTAACTGTGCTTGTTCTGGGTTTAACTGTGCTGGGTTTAACTGTGCTGTGCTGTGCTGGGTTTAACTGTGCTGTTCCGTGCTGTGCTGTGCTGTGCTGTATGTTTAGGTGATAGAGGGTGGCTGAGTGTTTATATGGGCTTGAATCTACAGTCATGTAATCACCTCCCCTGGCCTGTTTTTACTGTCCATCCTCAATAATAGAGGAAAGCACTTTATATATATTATACATCAAGTACAGATGGAAACACACACAGCCATACTGCCACGTCTGACTGGTGTTTTTAACGACCGAGGAGACAGAGCCTGCAGCTAGAAAAAGTCTGGAGTCAAAGCTCTGTCACTCACCAGCATGAAACTTTTAGTAGCTGAATATCATTTCTCCTGTCTACAGCATGAACAGGAGGCTGAATACCATTTCTCCTGTCTACAGCATGAACAGAAGGCTGAATACCATTTCTCCTCTCTGAGGC
This sequence comes from Aplochiton taeniatus, assembly GCA_017639675.1. NCBI lineage: Eukaryota > Metazoa > Chordata > Actinopteri > Galaxiiformes > Galaxiidae > Aplochiton > Aplochiton taeniatus. Next base: position 14,947,907 of record CM030187.1, read on the forward strand.
AAGACCAAGAGGCTGAATACCAATAACCTTCTCAACAGTAAGACCAAGGATTGAGTTCTGAGTCCTGTATAGCAAGATACTCTACAGAGGTGACCACCAGACCTAAGTTCTGTCAAAATTGGTAAACCTTTTTTTGTTTTTACTTTCTTTGTAACTTTTTTTTTATTTTAAATTTTTTAGCTAGTCCGACCCCAGCTTCAGTCTGTCTTCGTTGTTTTAATAAATGATGAGGGCCTGCTTTGTTCTGTCTGCGCAAATCGTCCTCACTCAGGTCCTCAGAGAAGAAGAAAAAACTCAACCTCTTTTCTTCAAGTCTTCCCTATTTTCATGTCTTGGTCTTTACATCTATTGTTTATGTAACTCACGTCATGATATGTAAACAACTTTGTCTTTGTTTGAGTCCCTTTAAAGAGAGATAGATCGAAAGTCAAGCAGACAGGCAGTAATCCAAGCATTAGGTCCCTGAAGATACAGCCTAATGACTTTATTCCTCTGACCATAGTGGTTAGAGGCTGACCACACACACACACACACACACACACACACAGAGGGGCTGCACTACGTCATCGATCAATACAAGGCAACCTTTAATTACATTAGCCCTATTCGTTGACTCTCTCTCTCTCACGAACTCACACAAAGAGACACACACACACACACACACACACACACACACACACACAGACACACAGACACATAGGCACACATATAGAGACACACACAAGGTAGACACACACACATACCCACACACACACACACACACACACACACACACACACACACACACACACACAGACACATAGGCACACATACAGAGACACACACAAGGTAGACACACACACATACCCACACACGCACATGCACAAGCACACGCACACGCACACGCACAGACACACACACACACACACACACACACACACACACACACACACACACACACACCCTTACCTGTGGGTTGTCCATGAACCAGAGAAGCTGTCCCAGGCTGGTGTCCAGGATGAAGTACCGCCGGAGGAACTTGCCACTGTTCTCGTTCTCCTCCACGTCCAGGAAGCCACAGATCCGGTTCCGCCGGTCCACGTAAGGCATGGCCCTGCCTGGGCCAAACTGGGCATGCCCCACGGGTTCTGGACCGGACGGGGGGGGTAGGGGGGGTGGGGGGTTACAGGGAGAGGGGTCAGACAGAGGGACATCTCTATCTACCTATGTCAGAGTCCTGTCCTACTGCTGTGGGGGGTGGGGGGCGGGGAGAGAGAGAGAGAGAGAGAGAGAGAGAGAGAGAGAGAGAGAGAGAGAGAGAGAGAGAGAGAGAGAGAGAGAGAGAGAGAGAGAGAGAGAGAGAGAGAGAGAAGGAAAGAGGGAGAATGAAAGGAAGACAGCAGTCTGTGTTGTATCATGTCTTCTGCTCTCCCTGTATTTCTGATGTCTGAAGGAGGACCACTCGTGTGTTTGAGTAAACGCTAAAGGGGCACACACACACACACACACACACACACAGACACACACACACACACACACACACACACCAATGCCCAGCGTGGCTGGCATAGAGAAAGGGTCTGAGTTTCCTGTTTCTCGTCTCAACTGAAGAAATGGATGTGTGTATTTAATACACGTGTGTGTTCTTAGTTACAATGTGTGAACCATTGTTTGTGTGTATTTAATACACGTGTGAGTTGTTACAGTTAAAATGTGTTAACCAAGGTTTGTGTGTTGGTTCCAACAAAGTTTCTTTGTGTGTTCGTGTGTGCTTTAGTTAATACTGTTTGGGTTAGTCACACACAGCATGCTTACGTAACAGTTTTGTTATTGTCTTATCCTGTGTGTGTGGCATCAGCAGCCGAGTGTGTCTATGTGTGTGTTTGATTCTGCATTAACAGTATGTGTGTGAGTCTACAATAACAGTGTGTGTGTGTGTGTTTGTCTCAGATTGTGTGTACTACCAGTGTGTGTGTTTGTGTGTGTGTTACCCAAGGTGTCTGTCTCCCAGAGTCAATGTGTTAACCCCTGCGTGGTTAGAAACAGGAGCTGCTCCTGTCAATCACCTGGTCGCTGGCCTCTGTTTGGATCATTTTGGGATAACTAAGGGACTAGATACCATGGTATGACCATACACACACACACACACACGTGTCTTCGTTGTATTAATAAATGATGAGGGCCTGCTTTGTTCTGTCTGCGCAAATCGTCCTCACTCAGGTCCTCAGAGAAGAAGAAAAAACTCAACCTCTTTCCTTCAAGTCTCCCCTATTTTCATGGCTTGGTCTTTACATCTATTGTTTATGTAACTCACGTCATGATATGTAAACAACTTTGTCTTTGTTTGAGTCCCTTTAAAGAGAGATAGATCGAAAGTCAAGCAGACAGGCAGTAATCCAAGCATTAGGTCCCTGAAGATACAGCCTAATGACTTTATTCCTCTGACCATAGTGGTTAGAGGCTGACCACACACACACACACACACACACACACACACACACACACACACACACACACACACACACACACACACACACACACACACACACACACACACACACACACACACACACACACAACCTATCCGACCTGGGTACTTCATGAAATAAATTCACTCAAGCCATGCCTTGCCTCACATATTTGGACCAATAGGAACCCCCTTTATAGGACAAGCCCCGCCCCCTCACACCTTTAGCTTGTTAAGCTGATGGATGTGACAAACCAGACACACAAGGAAAAATATTATATCAAAATAAACAACAAGGTTTCCAGCTCAGCTTCCAGGCTGTATATGAATACATGGAACAACAAGACTGGACGTCTACAGCCCCCGGTTAATGCTCAGATGTTTGATTGAATGTCCATATCTCCACCCCTTCAATCCTCTGGTGAGGTTTGTGGCTTCAGTGAAAAGAGAAGCCAATAGTTTCACCATAACGCACAGGGTGTAACAACACAGGAGGAATGCAACAGTGGAAGAAGGAGCAATGTCACTGTGTCGACAGAAAACACCCAGTCAAAGAATCCTGCCGTGAGTGTGTGTGTGTGTGTGTGTGTGTGTGTGTGTGTGTGTGTGTATGGATGTTTCTGCTGTAATGTCATGTTCATCAAGTACATCAATTTGTCATCAACTTTGAGTCTAATGCACACACACACACACACACACACACACACACACACACACACACACTCACTACATAAGTGAGTGTCTTTTGCTTTCATTTATCCATTTTGTCACATTAGACTTCAAACCATTGTCTACTTTCAATTTATCATCACCTTACATTGTCCATGGGTTGACAACACAAGATCTAGAAAATAAAGCCGATCGATAATGTCTGACTGACAAGGGCTGTATCTAAAATGTCTTGAACTTCAGTATATTTCTTCCAATTGTATTATATATCCTGCATGTGACTGTTGTCATGTTATGACATGTCTTCTTGTAATACTGTGTCTTTGCTATGCCTGTTTTAGTGTATGTACGTTTGAGATGGATGTTTCTATAGAGCAAAGACGGTGTTCTTGGTAGGACAATAAAGTTGTATTCTACTCTATTCTATTCTATGTGACTATCACTTCCTCTGGAGGGCTATTGTTACTAGCCTGCTTAATTTAATACAAATACATTTTATTTAAATAGCGCCAAAGACGCTTCATTATTCATTATTATATAGCCAGAGTCTATTGTGTTACCAATGACAAAGTATTGGCATGGTGCGCTATTTTACAATATGGGAGGTGCTGGATACACCAAATATTCAAATAACTGATGAATCATGCATGATATAATTTCTATTTCATTGCCTGACAGCCTGTTAAAGCTGGGAGTTTAAGCTTACAAATGAAAAACGCTATATTTTCTTGTCCCTACGTGTTTTTGAGTTGTATTGCTCAGTGGCGAGTCAACCTACTGTAAAAAAAAAAAAAGAAAAAAAGAATTCACATCATAATGTCTGAAACCGATAACGCACAGAAACACCTTTACAGAGTCATGACATCTTCGAGCGGTCAAGTCGTTCGCTCACATCAGAAAAAGAGTCATGCCATAGCCTTAACTCAATCACAAAGTTATCCCCCACGATGTCACCTAGATGTCGTTTCAGTGTTTGTTTTTTTACTCCTCACTGTGTGTTTTATCACTTGTGCCCTTCTAATGTAAAAGTGCTTAGCATTTGGGAAAGCACTATATAGCCTAAATATAATGTATTATTATTTATTATTATTATTAACGTCATTAGTTACTGCCAAGGTACGGGTCTTAGCCGTCAGGTCATGCAAGCTTTATTATACAGACATCTCTGTCTTACCTGCAAGTACCATAAACGTATTCTTAGCATCCCCATTAAATAATGTGTAACAGTTCGGTGCAGTTACGATGCATTTTGCAGAATTTAAACAGGGCTAAAACAACCAAACATTGTCTTTAGGTGTATGGGTTTGTTGATAGATACATTGACACATGAAACATATCAGCCCATTTCCTCAATGCAGCCAAGGGAATTTGGGCTGTCTACGTAGCCAGTACCCATATCGCGCGCCTAGGGTGGAAAAAGCTACACTGTGTATCAACAAATCGAGCGATCGCAAAATATTAAATATTTCGACAGGCTACTTACATAGACCGGTTCGATCGGGGTTACGCAGGTCTCTGTTCGAGTATATGTTTGGGCGAAATTAATTTAGTTCTATCTCATCTCAACGGTGATTTCCAATCACTTATCTCTAGCCTATCCCAGCCCTGAAGTAGAGGGCGGGGACGTGCGGGAACGAGTTGTCGTTCTCCTCCCTCGCAAAGGGTGATGGTTAAAGTAGTCTTCATATTAAAAGTATTTTCCAAAGCCCAAATAAAACTCACTTATGCAGAAGAAGAAGAAGAATCACTTACGCAGAAATTTAAATACATTTGTTTTGTCGGTCTATATATGTGACTATACTGAATCATTCAGTCTGCAAAAAAATCCCAAAACATTAAATTGTTATATAATTATTACGCGCAGATATATCATTCACAGTGGCATATTGATAGCATATTTTCAAATTAACCGAGAAGACGGTTTTCTATTGGAGCAATGCGGGAAAAGAGCTGTACTAATCACTTCTGTTGAGGTACAATGCTACGCTGATTACAAGCTCTGTGACTGACAGATCGAATAGTTGTTCTGGTATGTGGTATGTCCACCCTATGTTATTGCAGTGTACGCAGATGTAAAGCGCCAAAGTTTCTACTGAACTAGAGTCAACGGACAGGAAATCGCCATGACATCATATAGGCTATTCTTTCTGATGACTGACTGACTAAAACGCAGAATGACCCTGATCTGTCTGGCCATCTTTCTCTCTCTCTTTCTCTCTCTCTCGGTCTCCCTCACTCTTTCGCTCTTTCTGTCTTTCTCTTTCTTTGTTTCTCCTTCCCTCCCTCCCTCCCTCCCTCACGCACACACAAGCGCAGGATGACCCGAAATCCCATCCGTGACTCTCACTCTGGGAGCGCTGCAGCCTTCAGTAGAACACCAGGATGCTGCTTGCCTCGTTCCGGATCAGCAGTTTGCGTGTGTGTGTGGAGAGCACGATGTGTAGTAAACCCAGCAGAGCAGTAGAAAGTGGGTCAGACTCGATGTATCCCGAGGGGTCCAAGAGATGTGTGTGCTTTATTTTGATTCCTGTCTCTGTGACGCCCGCAAACGTTAAAGGAAGGTCTGGTCCATTATGCGGTTCTATTCCGTTTGATTCTATTCTGTGTGCCTCTGTTCCATTCTACTGGATTCTATTCTGCATCCCTCTATTCCATTCTACTGGATTCTATTCTGCATCACCCTATTCCATTCTACTGGATTCTATTCTGTATCCCTCTATTCCATTCTACTGGATTCTATTCTGCATCACCCTATTCCATTCTACTGGATTCTATTCTGCATCACCCTATTCCATTCTACTGGATTCTATTCTGCATCACCCTATTCCATTCTACTGGATTCTATTCTGCATCACTCTATTCCATTCTACTGGATTCTATTCTGCATCACTCTATTCCATTCTACTGGATTCTATTCTGCATCACTCTTTTCCATTCTACTGGATTCTATTCTGCATCACTCTATTCCACTCTACTGGATTCTAATCTTCATCATTCCCTTCCATTCCATTAGGCTTGATTCTATTCCATTTTGTCATCACTATTGTCTATTCCCTTCTATTGCCAGAACACTAGAGGTTGTTCTATCTCTATGTCTATTACACTTGATTCTATTCCATTCCATTCTATTCTGCGTCACTCTATTCACTTCGGATAGGCTTCATTCTATCCTACTTGGTTCTATTTTATTCTATTCTGCATCTCTCTATTCCCTTTGTTTCTATCCTAATCCATTCTATTAGGCTCCAATGTATTCAGTTTCCTTTGCTTTTACTGTCCTCCATTAATAAACCCTCATACTTAAACATCAAGGGCCTGCCATCTTAAGTTGACACTGGAGCAGATATAGTCCTCCATTGTCAGGCCTTAACTTACCGTTAAGCTCCCCTCTGTACTTACGGAGGGGGGGGGGGGGGGGTTACATTAAAGAGACTCATAACTGGCCGAGAGACTTTAATGAAAACCACTGGCGCTCATAAAAGTCCACATCAATAAATCTCAATGGGGCTCCTAGCATTACTTTCCTACCGAGTAACAAAGGTGAAGTGACTAGTCTAGTCTAAGGCGCTCTGTGCTCCACTGATCCTGCTCAATGGACTCTCTCTGTCTGCGTTTGGTTAGTCTGTTAGGTTCTCTCTGTCTGCGTTTGGTTAGCTAAGTCCACTGGGCCAGGGCTGGGCCTGTTAGGTTCTATCTGTCTGTGAGGGTACAGCTGAGGCCACCATGCCTGGGATTGCACTGTTATGGCAGCTGTGAGGGGATTCAACCCCCCCCCCCACCCACACACACACACACACACACCTTTCCTCTGAGGTGGTAACCCAAAGTGCTGCACAAACACACACACATACACGCACGCAATCACACACACACACACACACACACACACACACACGTGTGTGTGTGTGTGTGTGTGTGTGTGTGTGCATGTGTTTGTCACATTTGGCAAGTTGTATCAAAGAGAGTGTTTCAAATATAAAAGTTGTTGATGTCTCACTAAACCAACTCAAAGAAATACTGAGGCCTGTTTGATTGAGCTCCTGTGGCACACTTTGACCTCCAGTTAGAGTTAGGGTTAGGGTCAGGGTTCGGGTTCCGTTAAGGGTTAGGGTTAGGGTTTGTTTTTCTGTTGTTGCTATGTCATGTTCCAATATAAAAAGACAAGAGACTTTTTAAACGTAAACAATAAATTGTACACGCGTCTGCTCACAGGAATAGAAACGTGTCGTCATGGCTACAATGAAACGTTTTTACTCGGCCATGATGTTGTATGGTGTCGGTAAAAAAAAAAAAAAGGGGTTCGGCGCCGGGTCAGAGGTCAGGCCGCTGGGAAGGCCAGGGCAAAGGTCACGAAGATGGGCATGCTCAGATCTCTCACGGTGAACACCTGAGGTAGCAAAGGGAAACAGAGACACAAGATTGGCTAACAGTTCGACAGTATAATATTATAATATGATATTATATTATATCATATCCACCACACTGGGGCAAACATAGACATATGTTCTCCTAAAATGATGGCATAGTAAATACGTATGTAAATGTGTAGATTTACTTCAAAAAACCTCGAGATCTTCAATGTCGTTGGACATGTTCAACTCTTAAACCACACAAACTCAAATTCAAACAAAAAACATATGCAGAATGGAATTGAAGTGGGGTGAAGCTGGACTAGAACCTCTTTAATCCCAAGCACGACAGGGAAAACAGGCTGGGAAATCCGGGAAAGCCGTGTGGAGAACTGTATCTCTACCTGACTCCTGCTGTTGCGTTTGCTCAGCCCAAAGGTCTGACTGACAGCTCCCGTGCTGTGGTCCTTCCATTGTCCCGCCTCCCGCCCCTGGACGCTGATCTGATAGGTCACCAGCCGCTTCGACGTCGTGCTGAAGGGGTGTCGCTGGAACACCCTCATTGGTATGGCCGGGTCACCGTGTTTCAATCTCTGCAGAAGAGAGGGGGATGAAGAAGAGAGGGGGATGGAGGAGAGAGAGGGAGGAGAGAGGGATGAAGAAGAGAGAGGGATGGAGAAGAGAGAGATGGAGAAGAGAGACATGGAGGAGAGAGGGATGAAGAAGAGAGAGGGATGGAGAAGAGAGAGATGGAGAAGAGAGGGATGGAGAAGAGAGGGATGAAGAAGAGAGAGGGATGGAGAAGAGAGAAATGGAGGAGAGAGGGATGGAGAAGAGATAAATGGAGGAGAGAGAGGGATGGAGAAGAGAGAGAGATGGAGAAGAGAGCGAGAGAGAGAGAGAGAGGGATGCAGAAGAGAGAGAGAGAGAGAGTAGAGAGAAGGAGGGATGGAAAAGAGAGAGGGAGAGAGTAGAGAGAAAGAGCGAGAGAGAGAGAGAGGGAGAGATGGAGAGGAGAGAGATCAATAAAGGGAAGGAGGGATGATTACAAACGCGTGAAGAAGTAAATGAATGCATGCATTTATAAAAGAATAAATTGTGAAACACCCAAAAACAATGAGGAATAGCTGAACACACGCACACACACACACACACACACACACACACACACACACACACACACACACACACACACACACACACACACACACACACACACATACACACACACAGCAGTCATTATTGAATTAGGATCCTGATCTTTTGATACCTAGCGACATCTGGTGGCCAAACCTGAGACCAGCGTGTCCTGCAAGCATCTATGAAACCAGGCAGGCATGTTTGAGTATGGTTGAACTTTACATCTCTCTCCCTCTCCCTAAACCTCTCTCTCTTTTGTACTTCCTTTCTCTAAGTCAGTGTGTGTGTGTCCCTCTCTCTCTCTTCCCAGTAGCTTACCTGCAAAGAGAATCAGTGTGTGTCCCTCTCTCTTCCCAGTATATTACCTCCAGAGAGAAGCAGTGTGTGTCCCTCTCTCTTCCCAGTATATTACCTCCAGAGAGAAGCAGTGTGTGTGTCTGTTGCCAGCGGAGGCTTTGAGCAGGAAGTAGAATCCATAGAGGTTTATGGTTTGGGTGCAGTACTGAGGCTCCTGATGACAGACAGAACACTGTGTCGCTTTATGTACACACAACAAACTACACAACAACACAACCACACATACAACAAACTACACAACAACACAACCACACACAACCACACAACCACACACAACAAACTACACAACCACACACAACCACACACACAACCACACAACCACACACAACCACACACCCACACACAACCACACACCCACACATAACAACACAACCACACACGCAACCACACACAACAAAATACGCAACAACACAACCACACACAACAAACTACACAACCACACAAGCACACAACAACTCCAACTACACAACAACAATTCTTACATTGACACTTTTCGAGTTTCGTAACACTTACCAGCCAATAGATCAAATAAGAGATCAATCACATATTCAAAAAGTACAGTGGCTTGTCCAGCATGACACCTGTATAAAATGATCTATTATGTTTCCATGAGAGAACAGAACATCAGACTCTGGGGCTCACCCTCTCAACGATCATCCCGAAACGCACCGCCTGCACCGAGAAGTTCAACAGCTGCATGTCTCCTCCACTGTGGATCTAAAGACAGAGACAT
>CM030187.1:14962600-15002600 GCA_017639675.1 Aplochiton taeniatus
AATCCAAACACTTCTCTGTTAGGGCTGATGGAAACCAGCTTAATGACCTCATAGGAAATTAAAACAAAAATCCCTTCCTTCCACAGGAACCCTTCCTTCCACAAAAACCCTTCCCTCCACAGGAACCCTTCCCTCCACAAAAACCCTTCCCTCTACAGAAACCCTTCCCCCCACAAAAACCCTTCCCTCTACAGAAACCCTTCCCTCCACAGAAATGAAGGCCCTGGATGGACCTGATTACTCCCCAGACTGTTCTGTACCCCCCAGGGGACATGCTGACTGTCCTGTACCCCCCAGGGGACATGCTGACTGTTCTGGACCCCCCCCCCCACCCGGGGACATGCTGACTGTTCTGTACCCCCCCCACCCCCACCCCCCCACCACCAGCCAGCAGGGTTAAGTTAACAGACTGACATCAGACCAGGAAGCCGGCCAATCGCCATGGTTACTGGAGAAGCGACGCACGCTCACGGAGACAGAACTCCGGTGGCGTTCCGTACTCTCGTGTTTGTCATCATGAGGAAAAGTTCGGAAAGTTTTGGTTCTTTAAAAAATAAAAACAGGATATGCGACATGGCTCGGCCCAATCCTATTCTCTTTGACTCTGTAATCGTTGATGAAAAAATATGGGGAGAAAAAATATGGGGAATTCAATAGGGGAAGACTCCGATAGCTTGAAGGAGACATAATAAACACGTTTAGTCCTCATTTTCTCTATATAAATATATATATATCTATTAAAGTGTCTACTTGATTAAGACCAGAATCCCCCCTGGAATGGTTCATACACCCCAAACTACCCAGATATGAAAGAATATTACTCAATCAATAAATAAATAAACTGTGTCACGTGGACATGGACGATGGACATGCCTGAACAAATCCATCTGACTCCGGAACAAAAATGTTTATCGAACAAAGCCAACCACAAACATAAACGGAAGTTATCTCCCGTGCGTCGCCTTGGCAACCTGCTAGGTAGTTATGCTAGGTCAGCCATCTTTGGCACCCGAGGCGCTACGTTGCCGTGGTTCCCAGCTCCGTGGCTCTGTCTCCACACCAACCTGCTCTGTCGTGCTGTTGCCGTGACTTCTGCTGCCTAGCAGCCACGTAAAGGTCGGACAGGACGCGGGACTGGGCGAAGTGAGAACTGTGGAGCTCCCATTGGCTACCCAGGCACTCCAACACTACGTCTGCTGGATAACACACACACACACACACACACACACACACACACACACACACACACACACACACACACACACACACATCAGGCTGGGTGAGAGAAAGGGTCCAGCACATAAGACAGCTTAAGGCCACATTATATGCAAGCACATTCAAACCAAAGTGCACCATCAATCTGCACAAAATTATAGCTACGCAACAGTGGCATAGTAAATTGATTTAATGATAACCCTATGATAGATACACTTTATTTAATGCACACACAAACTCGCACAGACGGGAACACTTTCGCACACACACCCACGAAGACACACACATCCGTGCGCGCATACACACACACACACAAATGTAAAAAAATAGACAGGAATAAATACACACACACACATAGGATAATTCACAGGCTGACACATACACACACACACACACACACACACACATACACTAACAGATACACTCACACAAACACAGAAGAACATTCACAGGCACACTCACAAACTAGCAAATGCACTCAGCAAATGCACTCACACACACACACACGCACACACACACACACGCACACACACACACACACACACACACACACACACACACACACACATCCGGGTACACATGAAGAAAGGCCAGACAGATGAGAGAAAGACACAACATGTTTAGAAACAGACTAAAGAAGACGGAGAAGGAGAGATTTAGGGAGGAGAGATAAAGAGAGGGAGAGAGAGGGAGAGATAAAGAGAGGGAGAGATAAAGAGAGGGAGAGAGAGGGAGAGATAAAGAGAGGGAGAGAGAGAGACAGAGAGAGATAAAGAGAGGGAGTGATGTTCACCTGGTAGGTTCTTGGGGACCACTCTTTGAGACAGCAGGTAGAACAGCACCTCTGGACTCTCCTGTGGAGGAGGGGGGGCTGGAGGGACACTACAGGACACACACACACCAACACACACACACACACACACACACACACACACACACACACACACACACCAACACACATACACACAACCAGACACACAAAAAAGAACAAACATGAGCCTTAAAGTAAGAGTTATACAGTTACACTGTATCTGTAAAGGTTTTTAGATTCGTTCATCCCTCCCTCCCTCCCTCCCTCCCTCCGTATTAAAGCTATGAGACAGACTCCACAGGTGTCTAAAGCTGCCCCACTGATGCTATTGTTTTCACTCCAAAAGACCCGCAAATTAAAGAGCACTCAAAAGGCTCTATTAACGGACAAGCAGCCCAGAGTGCCTCCACTCCATGCTGCTAGCCTGGCACACACACTGAAACACACACACTGAAACATGTACACTGGTACACACACACACACACACACACACACACACACACACACACACACACACACACACAAACACACACACACACACACACACACACACACAAACACACACACACACACACACACACACACACACACACACACACACTGTTTTCATTCTATCCATTCCCTCACCTCCCCCCTCTCTCGCTGTCCTTTCCCCTGCAGACCCCCCCCCCCTCTCTCTCTCTCTCTCTCTCTCTCTCTCCTCTCTCTCTCTCTCTATCTCTCTGTCTCTCTGTCTCTCTCTCTCTCTCTCTCTCTCTTCCCCTCTCTCCCGTTCTCTCTCTCTGTTTCCCCTCCCTCGCCCTCTCTCAGGGGCGTACCAGCGTTGGCGGGGGCTGGTGGGCGTACTCGGCTCAGGCTGGGGGAGGTCGGGCTGACGCAGCGGAAGGGAGGCCTGGGTGTTCTCCGGATTCTGGAGGGGGGAGTCAGCTGGTAGTCAGCAGTACCATGAAGGAGGGGAGAGGGGGAGAAGGAGGGTGGGGGAGAAGGAGGAGAGGAGAGTGGGGGAGAAGGGGGAGAGGGAGGGAGAGGAGAGTGGGGGAGAAGGAGGAGAGGAGAGTGGGGGAGAAGGAGGAGAGGGAGGGAGAGGAGAGTGTGGGAGAAGGAGGGAGATGGAGGGAGAGGTAGAGGAGAGGAGAGTGGAGGAGAAGGGGTAGAGGGAGGGAGGGAGGGAGAGTGGGGGAGAAGGGGGAGAGGGAGGGAGAAGAGAGTGGGGGAGAAGGGGGAGATGGAGGGAGAGGGAGAGGAGAGGAGAGTGGAGGAGAAGGGGGAGAGGGAGGGAGAGTGAGTGAGGGAGAGGAAGGGAGAGGAGAGTGGAGGAGAAGGGGGAGAGGGAGAGGAGAGTAGGGGAGAAGCGGGAGAGGGAGGGAGAGGAGGAGGGGGAGAGGGAGGGAGAGGAGGAGGGGGGGAGGTAGAACTTTACCAGAACTTCCTCTATGGCCTTGGATAACCCCCCACACATTATCTGGGCATGCAGTTGTTAAGACAAGTGAGATCTGTCCGTTTAATTCCGTCAGTTAGTCACCTTACGTTTTATTTTATTAGCGCTATCAAGTCCATTCACTGAAACAAAACTGGATTTTTAAAAAGGACAAAGGCGACAACACAGCACACGATCAAATCAAACATACAGTACCTAAAAAGAAGAAAATAACAAGCAAAGCAATAAAAACAAGCAAAGCATGAAAAAACTATGGCAAAACAATCAAACATAATTCAACACGGCCAGTATGGAACCTAGTGGAAATTATGGAACCTAGTTCTAAAACACCAACTCTCTCTAATGGATCAGCTCACTATGGAACCTAGTTATGAAACCCAAAATACAAATCTTTTTTCAAATGTCTTGAAAATAAACTGCTGAATCTACTGATGAGTGGTTAACATATAGTCAAAGTGCGCAGAGGGGAGATGGGTTAGGGTTAGGCTTAGAGGTCAGAGGGGAGATGTTTCACTTATTTCAAATGATACAAGCGTTTCTCCAACTCGACATCCCACTCAACCTTAAATAACTATAAATTAAATTAAGTAAGTATAATTGGATAAATATAAATTAACGCCTCAAGCAAAGAGATCCCGATGACCAAAGATCAGAGCAAACAGTTGCCAGAAATACGATTCATGCCAATTATTTTCTTTTGCTTTCTAAACTAAGAGAAGCAAATATTAGTTTCTGCTTACGAAAACAAACCCCACAAAAAGTCTTCTCTCCTCCTTTTCTCACTTTCTGTTCAGTGTGTTTTTTTTGTTGTTTTGTCTTTCCTGACAGATGCCTGCCGGGCGCCCGCGGGCTGAGCCCCGGGGGTGTGTGTGTCTCTGGACCGTGTCAAAAGGCCTAATTGTCTTTTTTTTTTTTAGAGCGGCAGGGTTGTGCCAGCACACCATGCCGGTCGCTGCGCCAACCGGTCTCTGGAAGCTGTCTGTTTGCTGTCAGATCTCTCACCAGGTGCCCTAGCCCTCAAACTGCCAGATTCTCAACATCAGGTTGGCACCGGGTTGGCACAGCGTTGGCACGGAAAGACTGGCTGCCTACAGCCTGTATGGTTGGTACCGTAAAGTGGCCGCGGAGGGTCTTGGTTGGGCTCATCCCAACGCTGGCACTGGGACTTGTGTGTGCAGATGTCAGCCCGGCTCGGAGCTCCGGGGTAAATTATTGACAAAGGAGGAGGAGGAGGAGAAGGAGAAGGAGGAAGGATAAGGAGGAGGAGGAGGAGGAGGAGGAAAAGGAGCAAGGAGGAAGGAGGAAGAGGAGGAGGAGGTGAAGCATGGAGGAAGAGGAGAATAAGAAAAAAAGAAAGATGAAGAAAAGAGAATCCAAAGAAGAAGTAAAAAGTGTGAAGGAGGAAGAGAGAAATGAGAGACGACAGGATAAGGATGAAAAAAGAGGGGGGGGGGGGGCGATGCTGGAGGAAATCAGAAGGAGAGGCCGGAGGGCTAAAACCCCGGAGGAGAGGAGAGGAGAGGAGAGGAGAGGAGAGGAGAGGAGTGCTCTTTGAAGTGCCCGGGCTTCACTGTGTGCCATCCTGACCTGCTGCTCTGAACGCCAACCACAGACTGTTACCATGACTACCGATGCCGCCCGCGTTCATCCCAGGCCAAACTCATAAATAATATTTCGCTCCACACACGCGGACGCTGTTGTGTTGTCGACCCACTAATGCGTTGTCTTGTGTTTTAACTTACAGCCTGCTCCTAACGACAATTCCAATTTTTCATAACCAATATTAATAACAAACGATAATAACAGTTAACCCTTTTCCAAGTGACTTTTTCTTTATTTCCAATGGACTTTAACCAGAGTAAAGTTGGTGTTACGTGCAAATAAATCACTAAGAATCTTACTCTGAAAACCTAAAGATGAACTCTGATTATTAAGATGAATGCAAGCGAGAATGGACAAGCTACAAAAAACCCTGTGGAGGGACCGTAAAAAAACACACACACACACACACACACACACACACACACACACACACACACACACTTTCATCTATACCTGTGCGTATAGCCCTGAGGGAGGTGCTGATGGAGGTCTGGAGGGCCCTCTGGACCTGGGCTCGGCCCAGTAGATCACTGCCCAGGGAGTGGGAGAGCTGCAGTCGGTTGGTGTGCCCAGCCTGTCTCCTCTGTCGTAACTGGGGCAGGACAGACTGGTAGGCACAGGGGGTGCTCGGTGGTGAAAGGTCCAAAGAGACAGAGCCCACACGGGTTTTTTGGACAGCTTTTTGCTTATAGTTCATTTGAGTATAGCAGGTAGTTCTGTGATGCCAATTTTGTTCTATATTTCAGTAAATAGCTATTACCAATTGCAATAAAATATATTTAATTTATCTTTATGATTTCTTTCGGCTTTCAGTTTTTTGCTTTTTATTGACTCAATAAAAAGCAAAAAACTGAGAGCCAAAAGAAATTGGCCTGAAACAATTGGAACATTTTTCTAAAGTGAATTTCTAAAGTTTGTATCTGAAAATTGTGCAAAAGTACTGAGCTTACTTGATGCTAAACAAGTTAATACGTATATTTTAATCAATAGATTACTCTAATCTTCTAAGAATCTCTCACCAAGTCTCCTTTATGATGGCGTCCATGGAAAACTTGGATGGGGACCTTCAGCCCAGACCTGCACACAAAGAAAGAAGCTTTCAGCATTAGATCTCTCTATCTGTCTGTCTGTCTGTCTGTCTGTCTGTCTGTCTGTCTGTCTGTCTGTCTGTCTGTCTGTCTGTCTGTCTGTCTGTCTGTCTGTCTGTCTGTCTGTCTGTCTCTACTTAGCATACATTGGTTTCAGTCCAGTCGGCACGCTCATGTGGGCTAAAGCATTCTGGCCACTTTGCATGTAGCTCCGAGCGCTGCAACCCGACGTTGCCCCATCGGTGCTCTGGCCCGCTTGCGTCATCGTTTGCCCCAGAGGATTCACCGGCTCAAACAGAGCCTAGTAACACAGATAGGGGAAACGGAAGGACCACTTGCGGAGTCCTCAGGTAACCTAGATGTGACCTACCCGGCGTGACAATTGTCTACCTGATACTAAGCAGCTTTGCTACGGAATCTGGACCGCGTTCTCCAGTGACATTCTGATACATTATTACGCACGAATGGAGCGCTGTTCCATGCACGGGCTACTACACACACACAGTTAGTTCAAACTCGAAGTCCATGAAACAACTATTGTTAACCATAACGCAATTTATTTTGAACGATTGACATGGCAAACAAGCAAAGACCTGTACAAACTGTGTTAGTGAGCAATTCCACATAGACTAGGCAATTCGTTCTTAGTAACCTTCACCCACTTTAGGCCTACTACGGTGTTATTGGCTACCTACATTGGAAATACTATTATTATATTATATTACACTATTAGGCCTAAAGTTACAGTAGTATTCAAATGAACTTCCACGGTTACATTGCATTGTAACGTTGACTGATTTAATAAACGCTAACAAAGTGACTGCTTTGTCACTTATGCTCCAAATGTTTTTTGCAACGATTGTTAAGCAAACTACTTTCGCAGACACGAGAGGTGGAACGTTGAACAAAAACGTGAAATACTGGCAGGCTTTTTGTGATTGACATGCATACCCTTGCCATGCACCCAGTGGTTTGCTACACAGGTAATTCATTATGTCTTTTAAATCGCGGCTGCAGCAGAAGCGACGGCGTCATTAGAAGGTTCAGAGGATCACTGACCTGCCAGCAGCAGTTGATTGGAAATAGATATTTTAATACAGCCTATGAACGAAGCAATAGGCCTATGTTTGATCCGCAGAAATTTGTTTGAAACGAAAATAGTAAAGTTTGCACATAAGAATATTGCAGATCAAGTAACAACAGTATGCTACAATTGACCTTAGTGCAAATAACGTCGACTTCTGTGTTTTTTAAGGCCTACATTTCCCACAACTGTCTAGGAATGGATGCCTGTGCTTTTCTCGGGACAGCTCCGCGGCCCAATGACTGAGTAGCATAACTGTTCTCTTGCCCTCGGCCTTTTGAGCCTATCGTAGTCTAACTTACTGTTTCACATCATGCAATATCAGCGCCACATTCGAAGGTTTCAGTCGCTGATTGGACCACAGTGCATTTTGCGGCGAGGTGTCAACTGCTGTTGGAAGCGATTCTGACGAGGGAGGGGGAAGTCAATGGAAGCCTTAGGTTCAACGCAGATCAGACAATCGATATGATTTAGAATGCAAATAGTAATAAA
This sequence comes from Aplochiton taeniatus, assembly GCA_017639675.1. NCBI lineage: Eukaryota > Metazoa > Chordata > Actinopteri > Galaxiiformes > Galaxiidae > Aplochiton > Aplochiton taeniatus. The sequence continues at coordinate 14,970,331 of CM030187.1, forward strand.
TATCAGGATAAAAAACTGACGATCCTGTATTATCTCAACGGCCCGGATTTTTATTGTTGCTTGGACGCCTACAGCGTCATTAACTCGGCGGTATCAGCGAAAGATTACCTCTTGTTTATATTTTGCAAGGGAGCTTGAACTGGAAGGCCCGATTGAGAAGCTACAAGCGACTGCCTTGTGTTTTTGTTATTTCGGCCTTTAAGCGCACCAAGTAAGTGACCGTGTTCTAAGCGTTGCAATTTTAACACTGTGAAACGTTACTTCTTCAGCTATGTTGAAGGTATTCTCTATTTAATTTGGAGCAATTTAATATACTGCTGGAAATGTGCTGGTCTTGGTTTCTGAGCTAGCAAGCCTTTCTTACGTGCTAAGCATGTTAGCCTGTTAACTAGCTAACTTGCTAGCCTAAGTGCTAATGGCTGCTTTGTGTTGATCTCAGGAATCAAAGTTAGCAAGCTAATCCTAACCGCTAATGCTAGTTGTATTGCTAACTATTAGCTACTAATAAAGCTGAGTTTATGCTTTCCTCTACAATGTTCATACTTTCCACAGGAGACTGAAATAACAAAATAAAGGTTGCATTTGTAAAAATATGTTATCTCTTAAGTGGCTATGATTAACGTTGTTAGCTTGCCTGATAGCTCAGATCTGGATGAGATAGCTTGATAGCTGGCTTGCTATGGTCACTTGTCAGATGCCAGCCTGATGAAACTTACTGTTTAAGCAAATAACAGTTTCATATTTCATTAGTGGTTTGGTTAGTAGGGGCAAATAGTCCATCTACCTTTTGTTATCAAAACAAGTTTCTTATTTGCAAAATGTGAAAACGTACTGTATGTCTTTGCACATTTTTTTGATCATATTACTAATCTTGATCATGTCAAATCTAAACTTATATTATTATTCAACGGTCCACAGAGAATTATGAACCAGATGCAACAATGACATCACGATTTGGTAAAACCTACAGTCGGAAGGGCGGGGAAGGCACCTCAAAGTTCGACGAGGTCCTGTCCAACAAGCGAGCCACGCTCAGCACCAAGTGGGGCGAGACCACCTACAAGGCCAAAGTGGGCTCCAAGCGACCCGGCAGCGCCAAGAATGACTCGGTTGTCGTCGAGGTGCCCAAGAAAGCCAGGGTCTCCGACCCGAGCTCAGAGGATCCGTTCGGGTTCGACAGCGACGATGAGTCGAAGCCGGTGACGTCTCGCGGCGTTGCCCAGACAACGAAGGCCTCGCCTACCAAACCGGCCTCTGCTGAGCCTCCCCGGGCAGAGCGGCCCGGGTTCTCCCCGGATGCCGGCAGCAGGTCCAGTCAACAGGGGAGGTGTCCGGCCCCTGTGCCCAGCAGAGGAGCCTCGCTGCTGGGCAGCGACCGGGGCCGGCTCAGGGTGGTGGAGGACACGGCTCGCTTCTTCAACAGTAGCAGCAGTGGCAGCAGTCTCACAACGACAGGTTTGTGATGCCACCACTGACTAAAGTCATCGATCTGTGTGGAAAATCCTGGGACACGATACACCCCCGTTCAAACCAGGAACCCCACCTCTGATAGAGGTTACGTTCTAAGAGCCGAATATTATCGGCGTTGCACAATTTTTATGACCTCACTAGTGACAGATGGTTAGTTTCAACTTTTAATAACGGTAGTAAGTATATTATTCTCTGGGGTTGTTCCATTGGCAGCAGAGTATACCGCTAAAATGCTCTGATTTGTTCTGGGTAATGGTGGTATGTAGTGTAGCCTGTTTTATAACTGCCGGTGTGCCTGTCTTTTTATGTTTTTCGAAAGGAACATTCATTCACTGTCTCGTCCTCCAGTTTAATTAGGCTAATTGACCCGAATTGAAAGGAACCCGTGTGAAAGTGAGCGTCACCAGAAACACAGGCGGCGTTCCCGCAGGAAGTGTTTTACCATCTTTTATTTTTCACGAAAACGAGCCGTTTTTCACGTGTTAGGCTCCTGGTTATTGTCAGCTCCTCCATTCCATAATGGGGGTCATTTCACCTGAAATACAGTCAGGATGTTTCCACTGTGTTAGCCCACTGCTCACCTGAAATACAGTCAGGATGTTTCCACTGTTAGCCCACTTCTCACCTGAAATACAGTCAGGATGTTTCCACTGTGTTAGCCCACTGCTCACCTGAAATACAGTCAGGATGTTTCCACTGTTAGCTCACTTCTCACCTGAAATACAGTCAGGATGTTTCCACTGTGTTAGCCCACTTCTCACCTGAAATACAGTCAGGGCATTTTCTCTGTTAGCCTACTGCTCATCTGAAATACAGTCAGGGCATTTCCACTGTTAGCCTCCTGCTCATCTGAAATACAGTCAGGGCATTTCCACTGTTAGCCTCCTGCTCATCTGAAATACAGTCAGGACATTTCCACTGTTAGCCTCCTGCTCATCTGAAATACAGTCAGGGCATTTCCACTGTTAGCCTCCTGCTCATCTGAAACACAGTCAGGGCATTTCCACTGTTAGCCTCCTGCTCATCTGAAATACAGTCAGGGCATTTCCACTGTTAGCCTCCTGCTCATCTGAAATACAGTCAGGGCATTTCCACTGTTAGCCTCCTGCTCATCTGAAATACAGTCAGGGCATTTCCACTGTTAGCCTCCTGCTCATCTGAAATACAGTCAGGACATTTCCACTGTTAGCCTCCTGCTCATCTGAAATACAGTCAGGGCATTTCCACTGTTAGCCTCCTGCTCATCTGAAATACAGTCAGGGCATTTCCACTGTTAGCCTCCTGCTCATCTGAAATACAGTCAGGACATTTCCACTGTTAGCCTCCTGCTCATCTGAAATACAGTCAGGACATTTCCACTGTTAGCCTCCTGCTCATCTGAAATACAGTCAGGAAATTTCCACTGTTAGCCTCCTGCTCATCTGAAACACAGTCAGGGCATTTCCACTGTTAGCCTCCTGCTCATCTGAAATACAGTCAGGACATTTCCACTCCTATCGCGTCTCATCTCTCTGCCGAGGAAAAATGCGGAGTTTGGCGCCACGTCTTCGTCGCCATAGTTTCGCTATCGGCAGCGTTTTGTTTTGTCTGTGTGTGCTGCTGTGCAGATAGCATATCTGGCCCTCACCAAGCAAACCCACCCTCCCCTCCCTGCAACAAGGCTCCTGGCCTTTTCCCCCCACTGGTGTCCTCATAACAAGTTTCAACAACAGAACCTTTTGCCCTGTGTGTTGACGGGTAAACACATCTTCATCCTGGCCAGCGTTTAGCTTGACTTTGAAACGCTACAGTCCGAGAGTTTACACTGCGGACACCCCCCCCCCCCCCCCCCCTCCCCTCCCTCCTCCTCACCACCAGGCCTGTTGGAGAAGGACTTCCAGGCCCTAGCCTCTCAGCGGGGTCTTTTGTGCCCACATCTCAAGCTAACCTAGGCTGGGTGCAGGGTACGGGCACGCTGGCTGGCCGTCGGTGGCGGATGCCTTCCAAATCACCAGCGGCATCCCCAGTTTAACCGTGGTGTCTGAGGTAGCGCTGAGGTAAAGGGGGGCGAGCTGACTGGTGGGACACAGTCAGCGGATTGGGTCCGTGACAGGTGGGACACAGTCAGCTCATTGGGTCCGTGACAGGTGGTGCAGATCACCGGCAGCCTATGAGGCGCTGCGCTGTCATAGTCGAGTAGGCACGCAAGTGTTGTGATTGGTGTTAAGGTTGGGGGAGGGGGTTTGGGGGCTCATTGACAATCCTGATTGGTTGGCTGGATCTCTGTCCTGGGGATTCATGCACTCCTATAGGTTGACTGTGGCTGCCACGTGATTGAGTTGTTGGTCCTCTGTTTGGTCAATCTTCCAGGTCACTGTGGACGATCTAGACGCCCAGAGAGTGTGTCGTGACTGTTCAGTGTTGAAACAATAATGGGGAGAACTCTTTATTCTCGATGGGTAGATTCCAATCCACCTTTTGTGTGTGATACTGCAGATTACACCATGTTACTTACTTCAACTTAATTTGTGTGGTCACTTTCTGTCTTGGTCTTGATCTTGACAAATCCAAACTCAACGTTTTTCTACGGACCTCTGAGGTTTCAGAACGTGTCTCCAGACGCCTGATTCATTTCTGTTTCAAAGGGTTGGGATGACATGACTAGACCCACTCTGTTACGGGGATCACTGGACGATTGGCTCCCTTGGATCACTCTACACCCGGGATTATTGACTAAATATCCCTTTATGACCAGGCGGGTTCTTCCTGGTAAATATCCGCTTGCTTCCATAGCAAAGATCCTCTGGGGGCGCGAACCTCGCTAGCGATGGCCCGTCTTTGGGCTGAGGAGGCTGGGTGGGGTCGACTCTTCCATCAGGGGGTTTCCCCCTCTTACATCCACGCGTCAGCGCTTTGGAATGACGAGCGTGGCAGCTGTGGCCATCTTGAGTGGCCTTTTCTTTCCCAGTGCTTATGACCTACTGTGGGTGTGACTAGAACTCTCCGGTGCTAAGTGTGGCTCCATGCACCCCCCCCCCCCCCCCCCCCCCCCCCACACACACACACACACCACTTTTTCCAGACAGCATTATGGGTATCCTCTTCCTGTGTTTCTGTGCAGTGGTGCTGAGGCTGCTGACCCTCCACACTCAACCCCTTATCTGTGTCCTACTCGGCTCTGAGTGTGTCGCTGGGGGGGGGGATCAGGGTGGCCTCCCGTACGGAGGTTCCGCAGGGAGAAAAAAAAAGAAAGAAAGAAAAATCCCAACCAACGGTCTATTAATCATCGTCAGACACTTCTTTTGGGCACATTAGTGAGAGCCCATTTCCTCCCAAGCAGCCGGGACAGGATCTCCTCTCCTCTCCCTCTCCCTCTCCTCTCCTCTCCTCTCCTCTCCCCACCCCACCCCACAGCGCTTTGTGATTGTACGTGAGGTCAGACAGAGAAATCGATAAGGCAGAATTAGCGGAAACTTCTTTCGACTTCCAAAGCCTGGCAGAGAGGGAGAAATTAGCCATCCTTTATTGAGTGCCATTAGGCGCTCATTGGAGCAGGAGTAAGGCCCCTTCACCCCCCCACCCTCTTAATGGGTGTAATTACTTCAATCTGAGTTGGAGGGTCGAGCTCGGGCCATTGGCAAGCGCAGGGATTCATTATTTAAATTTTTTTTTACGTTTTCATAATTTTAGCTGACACTTTTTATCCAAAGCGACTTACAATGAGATTACATGGGACAATCCCCCTGGAGCAACTTAGTTAAGTGTCTTGCTCAAGGGCACAGTCGTGGTCGTGTTCCCAGGTGGGTTTTGCACTCGCATTACTTTATTCAACGTGACGAAATAAGCAGGTTGATGGATCAGCAAACATGCTTTTTTTTTTTTTTTGTGATCTGGTCTGACAGATTGGTATCCCAGCATTCATCAATGCTGGTTTGGTCCAAACATTCAATACTGAGATATTGGTCAGGAACATAATGAGAGGTCTTAATTAGACATCACTATCAATCTCTCTCTCTCTCTCTCTCTCTCTCTCTCTCTCTCTCTCAATACATTTTTTTTCTTTTTCTCATTCTCCTTTTCTCTCTCTCTGTTTCTCTCTCTCTCATTTGTATCGACACTCACTCACTCTGTCTTCTCTCTCTCCTACCCCCCTCCCTCCCTGTAGGCCCCCCCAGCCAGCCCGGCGCCACCGAGCCCCAGCACCAGTCCACCTACTCCTGGTACCGCAACGCCTCGGACAGCGACAAGAAGCCCCTGGCCCAGACCACGGCCCTGAAGACGGGCTCCAAGTCCGACGCGACCTACGACCCCTGGGACGCCGTCATGGGGCTCAAGTCGCCCTCCCCGCCCCTGGAGCACCGGGCCGCGCCCCGCCACCCCCCCTCCATGCTCTGGGCCTCCTCCTCGGGGGGTCCCGGGGTGGCAGGCTACGGCCACAGCCAGGGACGGAGCTCGGGCCTGGGGCTGGCCCCGCGGGAGGACAGGCCCTCTCCGCCGCCGCCGGCGACGCGCCTCCTCCTCCTCCAGACCCCGGGAGAGGAGGAGGAGGAGGGGGAAAAGGAGGAGGAAGAGGAGGTGGTGGAGGTCCCACCGGAGTCGTCCGACCCGGAGAGCCAGGCCCAGACGACGCTGCTGAGGAGCTCCAACTGCCGGACGTACAGGCGACCCAACAACAAGAAGACGGCGGACCCCAACGGCTCCTCCTCCTCCTCCTCCTCCACCTCCTCCACCTCCTCGGTTGTGGGGGGCGTGGCCAAGGCGGAGGGTGGCGGGGGGCGGGGTAGGGCCAGGGACTACACGGTGCTCCACCCCTCCTGTGTGTCCATGTGTAACGTCACCATCCAGGACTCCCTGGACCGCAGCGGGCCCGAGGAGTTTGGGGCGGCCGGGGCGACCGGAGGTACCGTGGGGGGAGGAGGAGGAGGAGGAGGAGGAGGAGGAGGAGGAGGAGGAGGAGGAGGAGGAGGAGGAGGAGGAGGAGGAGGAGGTTCTGTGGGGTCGGCCTCCTCTTTGGATCTGCCGGACGCAGGGTGGGCGAAGAAGAAGACGGAGCCCACCCAGACCAAACCCAGGTAGGGACGGACACACACACACACACACACACACACACAGATCAATAAAGACAGCCTCCTTCTTAACCTTTGACCCTCCCTCACCGTCTCCTAGGGTGCGTCCGTCCCAGTCTAAGAAGCCCAGTAAAGTGGACCTGTTTGGGTTTGACGAGCTCCCTCCAGACCAGCAGGGCGGCGCTGGCGACCTCTCCCCTGTCCCCTCGGGCGCCTCCAGCTACAAGATCCAGTACTTTGGCTTCGATGACATGAGCGGCAGCGAGGAAGAGGAGGAGGAGGAGGAGGACGAAGAGGGCGGCCGGGAGAGAAGGAAGGCCAAGAGGGCCGCCGCTAAGGCTGCTGCTGCTGCTGCTGCCGTCGCCGCGGTAACGGAGCCGGTGGAGGACCGGCCTCCTCTGCGGCCGGCGTCGGACAGCAGGGAGAGGCTGGAGGGCAGGGAGAGGCTGGAGGGCAGGGAGAGGCTGGAGGGCAGGGAGAGTGTGGAGAGCCAGGACAGAGAACGCAACGCGAGTCACAGCTTTGGTCTGACCAACCTGGGTGAGCAGGAGGAGACACACACTCACACTCACACTCACACTCAGCCTTGGTCTGACCAACCTGGGTGAGCAGGAGGAGACGCACACACACACACACACACACACACACTTCAAAACCTAGCAGGTGGTCCATGTGTTTTTTTGGGAGGGGGCATTACTGTTATCATTATACTTTGGGCTTTCCCAACATTCCTTCTTTGAGTACCAAGTTTTTTCCCCAGATGCATTAATGCAGCGTTCTCCCTCTGCTGGCTTCTCCTCAGACTTCATGGAGTTCCAGGACGAGAGCGTTGCCGTGGCGTCGGAGCTCCCCAGCCGGCCGCATGGGAAAACAACTGCCGAGAAGTCCAAAGAGAGCCGCAAGATCTTCAGCGGACCCAGGAAGGTACGGAACCAAACAACCAATCAGAGAGAGAGATTAACCCTAACCCAGGAAGATAGGGAACCAAACAACCAATCAGAGAGAGAGATTAACCCTAACCCAGGAAGGTAGGGAACCAAACAACCAATCAGAGAGAGAGATTAACCCTAACCCAGGAAGGTACAGAACCAAACAACCAATCAGAGAGAGGAACCCTAACCCAGGAAGGTACAGAACCAAACAACCAATCAGAGATATTAATTTCTAACCCAGGAAGGTACAGAACCAAACAACCAATCAGAGAGATGAACCCTAACCCAGGAAGGTACAGAACCAAACAACCAATCAGAGAGATGAACCCTAACCCAGTAAGGGGTCGATCAAGGGGGGTTGTGCAGAGATTTGTTTTCCATGTTCAAGCTCTCGTTTGACTGTTAGGAAGTGAAGTGGAGGTTTGTTTTCACTGCGTTGGAAAGAGCAGCTGTTGTGCTTTTGAGTTTGTGGGCTCTGGAGTACTGGCTCTGATTCCCTACTCCCCTTGCGGGTCGATGTTTGCCTCTGTAAGCACTAATTGACAGTCAAACAAACAAACAAACAGGCAGGCACAGAAGAGTCGTGTGGCAGAGAGAGAGAGAGAGAGAGAGAGAGAGAGAGAGAGAGAGAGAGAGAGAGAGAGAGAGAGAGAGAGAGAGAGAGAGAGAGAGAGAGAGAGAGAGAGAGAGAGAGAGAGAGAGAGAGAGAGAGAGAGAGAGAGAGAGAGAGAGAGAGAGAGAGAGAGAGAGAGAGAGAGAGAGAGAGAGAGAGAGAGAGAGAGAGAGAGAGAGAGAGAGAGAGAGAGAGAGAGAGAGAGAGAGAGAGAGAGAGAGAGAGAGAGAGAGAGAGAGAGAGAGAGAGAGAGAGAGAGAGAGAGAGAGAGAGAGAGAGAGAGAGAGAGAGAGAGAGAGAGAGAGAGAGAGAGAGAGAGAGAGAGAGAGAGAGAGGTGTGAAGTGAGTGGATGCAGGATGTCATTGAAGCCCCATTACCTTATCAAAGGCTGCTGTAGGAAGCCTGTGTCGGAAAGCACAGATAACACACGGCTTATTATGCCGCAGATTGGATTGTTTTGGAAGCATTATTATTATTATGGTGCTTTATTGAAGGAAGTGGCCATTGTTATGCTATAAGAGTAATGTTGTTGTGCGTTTGGGCACTCAGAAAGTCTTCTCTAAGCCTGAGAGAGAGTGACTGCATGTTCAGGGTCTCCTCTCCCAAGCCTTTCGCTCTCTCTCTCTCTCTCCCCCCCCCCCTCTCCCTCTCTCTCTCTAATAGCTAGCTCTGTGAATCCTGTTATTAACGCCGTGGCCTCCCTTCAAAACAACCTGCTATTACGCAGTAGGATAAGATTGCCTGTCTTTCAGCGGTGTGTGTCGGCTGAGAGGAGAGAGGGGGGCTTCTAATCTAGGGCAGGCCCACAGCCACTGAGTTTTCATATCAATATTCATAATTATCCGCCTGGCTTCTAGCCTGTGCCAATGCGACCGGTCAAATCAGCATTTGGACCGCGGCAGTGTTGCAATAAAACTCATCCATATTTAGAATGAATCATTTCTTACCCAGCAGGGCTAGCAGCAGGTCCAGCTTTCACATGAGGTGTTTTTCTCCTTTTCTTCTCTCAAATGGAGAAGGTGGGCGGGAATAGAGCCAGATGCCTGATACCCATAGGTCGAGGCCCCTATCTGTGCCTCGCTCCCATTGGTCGAAACGCCATTGGAGTGTTCTAACAGCGGGGGGCGGGGGGCGGGGGGTCGGGGGGGGGGGTCAAAGCTAGGGTTCAGAATAGGAGTTCTGGAAGTTTGTAGCATTCGTCTAGTGATTCTTTCTCTGTGTTGATTCTTTCTCTGTGTTGATTCTTTCTCTGTGTTGATTATTTCTCTGTGTTGATTCTTTCTCTGTGTTGATTCTATCTCTGTGTTGATTCTATCTCTGTGTGATTCTATCTCTGTGCTGATTCTTCTTCTTTGTTTCAGTCTCCTACTAAAGCTGTGTACAACGCCAGACACTGGAACAGGCCGGAGTGTGAAGAGCTGCCCCCTCCGCCCCTGGCCCGAACACACACCGCTCCCGTAAGTACACACACACACACACACACACACACACACTCTCTCTCCAGTCTGTTTTGTACTTCTAGGCTAGTCGACTAGTGAACCCACACCTAATTCCCTAAGCCTTCACATTTGGTCTATGAAGCATGATGCTTTTACTCTAGAGATCTCTCTCTCTGTCCGCCATTCTTCAGCACTCTCTCTCTTTTGGTATCCCTCCTCTACTCTCTCTCTCGCTCTCTCTCTCTCTCGCTCTCGCTCTCGCTCTCGCTCTCTCTCTCGGAAGTTTCATGCTTTTAGACTTTGTCTCCTCTGTCTGTAGGACCATGGGGATGCGTTAGAATGAATCCCACGCACACCCCAGACAGCCCAACCTTGTTCTCATACACTCCACACTCTCTCCAACACACACACACACACACACACACACACACACACACACACACACACACACACACACACACAAAGCAGTCTTGCCTGAGTACTCATTGGTTTGTAGAAGTATGCATCATATTTTGCATGCCCAGCAACACCTCAGCATCTTCTGATCTTTGTGTTTTGTAACAGCCGATGGGACCCACTGGTGTGTGTGTGTGTGTGTGTGTGTGTGTGTGTGTGTGTGTGTGTGTGTGTGTGTGTGTGTGTGTGTGTGTGTGTGTGTGTGTGTGTGTGTGTGTGTGTGTGTGTGTGTGTGTGTGTGTGTGTGTGTGTGTGTGTGTTCTGGTGTTATGTAGCTTGGTGAATCACCAGCAGAACTTTGAGCAGGTGGTGAAGCGGCCTATAAGTCTTTATGTTCTTACCTCTTCTCCCCCCCCCCCCCCCACAGGCCAGTGCCTCAGGTCCCAGTAAGGACTCCAACCCTCACAAAGACGACGGCCTGTTCAAGGCCCCGCCCCCTCCCCCTAAAGTCATCAAGTCAGTCACCATCCCCACAGAGCCCTACCAGGACATAGTCACCGCACTGAAATGCAGGAAGGAACACAAAGAGGTGAGCACACACACACACACACACACACACACACACACACACACACACACAGCCCTACCAGGACACACACACACACAGCCCTATCAGGACATAGTCACCGCACTGAAATGCAGGAAGGAGCACAAGGAGGTGAGCACTCACAGAATCCTACCAGGACACACACACACACACACACACCCACCTAACTTTTCCTCCTCCTCTTCCTCCAGCTCTACATGGTGGTGCAATAGAACACACACACACACACACCCCCCTACCTAACTCCTCCTACTCCAGCTCTACACTGTGGTGCAATAGAACACACACACACACACACACACACACACACACACACACACCCCTACCTAACTCCTCCTCCTCCTCCTCCTCTTCCTCCAGCTCTACATGGTGGTGCAATAGAACACACACACACACATACACACACACATACACACACACACACACACCCCTACCTAACTCCTCCTCCTCCTCCTCCAGCTCTACACGGTGGTGCAATAGAACACACACACACACACACACACACACACACACACACACACACCCCTACCTAACTCCTCCTCCTCCTCCAGCTCTACACGGTGGTGCAGCACGTGAAGCATTTCAATGACGTGGTGGAGTTTGGAGAGAACCAGGAGTTCACCGACGACTTTGAGTACCTGGCTACCGGGCTGAAGAGTGGCCAGCCTCTCAACACACGCTGCCTTAGGTAACAGATCAAACGCACCCCCACCACGGAGCTCAACACACACTGCCTTAGGTAACAGATCAAACGCACCCCCACCACGGAGCTCAACACACGCTGCCTTAGGTAACAGATCAAACGCACCCCCACCACGGAGCTCAACACACACTGCCTTAGGTAACAGATCAAACGCACCCCCACCACGGAGCTCAACACACACTGCCTTAGGTAACAGATCAAACGCACCCCCACCACGGAGCTCAACACACGCTGCCTTAGGTAACAGATCGCACCCTGACAACTCAACTGGCTGACTTGGCATGACTAGGCATTGATAAGGGTGCGCTCGGTTCACAGGTAGCTTTTATGTGCACTGCTGATTCAATAACAAACCTTTCAAACTATTCCACAAATGTGGCCTTTCTTAACCTGGAAATGTACAACTCCCTCCCCGTAAAATACAAGATGATGCACAAGAATTCATATTTTTCTCTCTTTCTTGTGTGTGTGTGTGTGTGTGTGTGTGTGTGTGTGTGTGTGTGTGTGTGTGTGTGTGTGTGTGTGTGTGTCTCTCTCTCTCCCTCCAGTGTCATCAGCCTGGCCACACGATGTGCCATGCCCAGTTTCCGGATGCACCTGCGTGCCCGTGGCAAAGTGGCGCAGGTCTTCAAGACCCTCAACGACGCCCCCCAGCACCCGGTGAGGGGCAACGCTGCAGCTCACTTCCTGTTCCTGTCACATGACCTAGTGGACTTCCTGTCACTTGACCTGATCGTTTTCCTGATGCTGTGTGGTCTGCTGCTGTAGTGACACCTCCCTTCTCCTCCTTCCCTCCTTTTTGCCTTTCTGCTTTTTCCCCATTCCCACCCCATCTCCTACTTTCTCTTCTCCTCCTCTCCCCCCCCTTCTCCTACTTTCTCTTCTCCTCCCCACCCCCCTCTCCCCCACCTTCTCCTACTTTCCCACTTTCCCCCTCCTCCTCCTTTCCCTTCTCCTCCTCTCCCCCCATCTATGCTTCCTCCTCACCCCCCCCCTCTCCAGAACCTGGCCCTGTGCACGGCCTCCCTGATGTACATCCTGTCCAGGGACCGTCTGAACATGGACCTGGACCGAGCCAGTCTGGACCTGATGATCCGCCTGCTGGAGATGGACCAGGACTCAGGGGGCTCTGGCGACGCCTCCACCCAGCTGAGCGCCCGCGAGATCGCCAAGGTCAAGGAGAAGATCCGCAAGCTGTGCGAGACGGTCCACAACAAACACCTGGACCTGCAAAACATCACGGTAGGGCGCCCGTCGCCGTCGTCTGACCTTTGACCTTGTGTCAGACCCTGTGTGTTTTGGGTTCTTTCAGTTAATTCAATGCCTTAAATGAGATGCTTATTATTGAATGGTCTTACTGCTATTTATTAATTTGTAGATATTTGTGTTGGTACTTTAATGTATATTACCCAACATCACCACTAAAAACACTATTTGGATATCAAAATATGTATATATTTTTTTTTACGTTGAATTGCCACAGATTGGTGGGCGATTTAAATGCAGCACACTCAGTTTTCATTTTCTTTTAAATTGGTGTTGTTTTTCGCTCCCCAAAGGGAAAAGTGTACTTGTGTGCTTTAAATGTAGCGTCATTTGATTGAATCCCTGCACACCCAAGCCTTTGGTACCAGTATAGTAATGGGCTCTTTTAGCGTGAAAGGCTTCTCCGGGCAGCTGACCACCGTGGAGACGGTCTCTAGACCGCCCCCTGCTGCCAGCATGACACACTTGGAAGAGCGTGAACAAACTCGACCAAACCAACAGCCCTCTTAATGAACCCGGACAGCCTCGCACCGCGGAGTGCTTTCTCGTCGCGACTTGTCTTTTGAGTCGGCGGAGGTTGGTCGTTGAAGGCGCTCTTAAGATGGACTCCGTCGCGGCTAGCCCCCCCCCCCGCGGCCCCCCGTCCCGCTCACGCGCCAAGCCTGAGGGGAAGCGGACGGACAAGGCTAAAGATAGACACCAGTCCGCCTGCCTCTCCACCAGATGAATCAGATATGAGTTCATTACAGACTCTGTTTTCTCCGAGAGAGAGAGAGAGAGAGAGAGAGAGAGAGAGAGAGAGAGAGAGAGAGAGAGAGAGAGAGAGAGAGAGAGAGAGAGAGAGAGAGAGAGAGAGAGAGAGAGAGAGAGAGAGAGAGAGAGAGAGAGAGAGAGAGAGAGAGAGAGAGAGAGAGAGAGAGAGAGAGAGAGAGAGAGAGAGAGAGAGAGAGAGAGAGAGAGCCCTTGTGTGTGTGGACTTCTAAATCTCTCACTGCTCCAAGCTAGTGGGTAATCCTCAGGTGTGTTTTGATGTAACTTGCCCTGAAGCACTTTCCAGACGTTTCCTCCCCCCCCCCCTTCTTTTTTTAAACTTTTTCGTTCCGTCAACACCACCTGGCTGCTAGTCTATTTAAAGAATCGGACCTCGTCATCATTTCATCATCCAAAATTCTCCACCTCACGGTTTCCACTTCCTCTGTCTTTTCTCTTCCTCTGTCTATCCTCTTTACCTCTACATCTCTCTTCCTCCCTCCTCTACTTCGGCTCTCTCTCTCTTTCTGTCCCTCTCTCCTTCTATCTCTTTCTATATCTCCACCCTACCTTCTCTCTCTCTCTCTCTCTCTCTCTCTCTCTCTCTCTCTCTCGTCGTGGATCCGGAAACACATTGCGATAACTCTCTCTCTCTCTCTCTCTCTCTCTCTCTCTCTCTCTCTCTCTCTCTCTCTCTCTCTCCCCCCCCCTCCAGGCGGGTCACTTGGCCATGGAGACTCTGTTGTCTCTGACGTCTAAGAGAGCTGGTGACTGGTTTAAAGAGGAGCTCCGTCTGCTGGGGGGACTGGACCACATTGTGGATAAAGGTATGTGTACACACACTCACACACATAAATGTGTATATATATATAGATACAACACATTGTGGATAAAGGTATGTGTACACACACTCACACACATAAATGTATATATATATAGATACACCACATTGTGGATAAAGGTATGTGTACACACACTCACACACATAAATGTATATATATATAGATACACCACATTGTGGATAAAGGTATGTGTACACACACTCACACACATAAATGTATATATATATAGATACACCACATTGTGGATAAAGGTATGTGTACACACACTCACACACATAAATGTGTATATATGTATATAGATACACCACATTGTGGATAACGGTATGTGTACTCACACACACCACAATGTAGATACCAATATGTGTCTACACACACACACACACAGACTGCTTGAAAAGTCCGCTGCGCACACACTGATCAGATCGTGATTGTGATTGGTTCGTTAAAACTCTGATGGAGATGAAAACGTATTATTCATTATATTATTATTGTTCTGCTGCTCTGGCCTGTCTGGGGTGTTAACATGCCTCTCTCTCGCTCTCGCTCTCTCTCTCTCTCTCGCTCTCGCTCTTTAGTAAAAGACTGTGTGGGCAACTTGAGCCAGGAGGATGACAAGGAGGAGCTGGTGGCATCTCTGTGGGGGGCAGAGAGATGTCTACGAGTGCTGGAGAGTGTAAGTCACTCATTCACTCACTCATTCACTCATCCATCCACTCACTCACTATCTGTCTGTCTGTCTGTCTTTTTCGTAGACAGAATAGCACTCCCTCACACACATGCAAACTCTTATCAAACATCTCCCGTGGACTGAAAGAGCAAGCACATATTCTCATTCAAACTGCTACACATGCTTCCCAAAATATTACACGTTCAGCCTAAATCTCATATGAGATATTTTCTACGCTTTTATTTGGATCTATAGTTCCCAAAAAGAAGTGGAAGGTTGTAATATGGAGTCAGACCCCCTCAGTTCCTACAAGAGAAGTCAGTCAATGACCTTTGTTCACTCTCTGGAGTTCCCTGTTAAGACTGTTAGCTGCTATAGCAACACCTTCAATAGGAATACTGATCCCAGTTAAGACTGTTAGCTGCTATAGCAACGCCTTCATTGGGAATACTGATCCCAGTTAAGACTGTTAGCTGCTATAGCAATGCCTTCATTAGGAATACTGATCCCAGTTAAGACTGTTAGCTGCTATAGCAACACCTTCATTAGGAATACTGATCCCAGTTAAGACTGTTAGCTGCTATAGCAACGCCTTCATTGGGAATACTGATCCCAGTTAAGACTGTTAGCTGCTATAGCAACGCCTTCATTGGGAATACTGATCCCAGTTAAGACTGTTAGCTGCTATAGCAATGCCTTCATTAGGAATACTGATCCCAGTTAAGACTGTTAGCTGCTATAGCAACACCTTCATTAAGAATACTGATCCCAGTTAAGACTGTTAGCTGCTATAGCAACGCCTTGAATAGGAATACTGACACCAGTTAAGGTTGTTAGTCGCTCAGAGACAAACCAGTCAGCTCATGGAAAGCATTTGTATTAATCTCATGATGTCTGCTAGAATATGATAATAATAATAATAATAATAATAATAATGATAATACAGTGACTATAGGCTTTGGACAGTGTGTTAGCTTAGTTTTTCCAAGCTAATATTAAGATCGCTTTGTAAAACAAATCCCCCCCAAAGCCGTGGTAAACCTTCCATTGATTCTGTAAGTTGAAAGATCAGAGAACCGACCCACATCCATGTCCTCTGTATTGATCAGGATAACCAAAGTACTTCACACTCCTAGGCAAGATTACTAGCCCTGGAGGTGTGTGTGTGTGTGTGTGTGTGTGTGTGTGTGTGTGTGTGTGTGTGTGTGTGTGTGTGTGTGTGTGTGTGTGTGTGTGTGTGTGTGTGTGTGTGTGTGTGTGTGTGTGTGTGTAGGTTCTGAATTTGTGTTAAATGATCAGTGTTGTAGTAGTAATCCAACATGGCCTCAGAAGAGACCCCGACCCCTAGAAAGCATAATTCACTGTTTATTCATTTCGATCCTCCGGGCTGTTTTCTTTTTCTCCCTCTCTCTCTCTGCCTCTCCCCCTCTCTCTCTGCCTCTGCTTACCCCCTTCTTGTCTCTCTTTCTTCTCTCTCTTTCTTCTCTCTCTAGGTGACGGTCCATAATCCAGAGAACCAGGGCTACCTGATAGCCTACAAAGACTCCTCTCTAATCGTCTCCTCAGCCAAGTGAGCACACACACACACACACACACACACTAACATGCATACACACACTCACATATATACACACACACACACACACACACACACGCACTCTCACACACACACACACACACACACACACACACACACACACACACCCTTCTGTCTCTGCTGAATGAGAGTTGACCTAATGGCTGTCTGTCTTAATGTGTGAGCTTGCTGTGTGTGTTGCATCTGTCAACATTTCTGTGTGTGTGTGTGTCTCTGTGTGTGTGTGTGTGTGTGTGTGTGTGTGTGTGTGTGTGTGTGTGTGTGTGTGTGTGTGTGTGTGTGTGTGTGTGTGTGTGTGTCCTGTATCGCTACGGAAACGTCGCTTTTCATTAGGCAGTGTTTTGTTGCTTCACTTCCTGGTTGTTAGTCCTGTCAATCATGCTGCTGACCCCTGACCCCGCGCCTGAGGCTCTGTGATTGGACGAACTCAGCCATGGACATGACCTCAGCTGACCCTGCCATATCCTCTGGCTCTGGTCTTACTGGAGCTTTCTCTTTCTTTCTGTCTTTTATTTGCTGCTTTTTTTTTTCAACTCCTTTTCTTCCCCCCTCTCTCTCTTTCCATTCCTCTACCACCCATGGTGCAATCATTTTGTATTTGTCTCTCTCTCTCTCTCTCTCTCTCTCTCTCTCTCTCTCTCTCTCTCTCTCTCTGCACCTCATTCATAAGGGTCACCTCTACTCAATCTTCCACTCTCTGTCTGTGACACACACACACACACACACACACACACCCTCTCCAGACTGTCCCAGCTTCCTCCAGTAACTTGGTTAGTGTCCCAGTCAGAGTTTACAGTGAGGTCAAAGTCTGGTCTGGTCTGGTCTGAAGTCCCCCCCCCCATCTCCTGGGGGGGGGGGGGGGGGGGGGGGGTTGGTCGTGACCCGAGCAGCAGAAGCCGTCTTCAGCTGGACAGCACCAGGCTAATCACATTAAACCTATTGTACACAATCTCACACACACACACACACACACAGGCACACAAAGGACTCCCCCACACACACACAATGGTCCCACCTCTGATCTGTGTGTGTGTGTGTGTGTGTGTGTGTTCTGTCTGATCAATGTTCTCTCTGTAGTCCATCATCTGACCTGTCATTAAACTTTATTATGAAGCCTGCCCTGTGTGTGTGTGTGTGTGTGTGTGTGTGTGTGTGTGTGTGTGTGTGTGTGTGTGTGTGTGTGTGTGTGTGTGTGTGTGTGTGTGTGTGTGTGTGTGTGTGTGTGGCTGGCTGGCTGGCGCGGTCTTTTAAAGCAGTCTTCCCCTTCTAGGTTTGAATTACAAACAAGAAATGTGTGGATTGATCTCACTATGTATTCCCCCCCCCCCCCCCCCCCCCACACACACACACACCACAGGGCTCTGAGCCACTGTGAGGGGATGATCCAGAGGTACAGTGTGGAGATGACCAGTAGTGTGTGTTCCACGGGCGGCGCGCTGCCGTTCTGCAGCAACAGCAACGTGGCCAAGGCCGTCCAGAACTGTATGAGGGCCATCATAGGGGTGCTGCTCAACCTCACACACGACAACGGTTAGTCACACACACACACACACACACACAGCAACGTTGCCAAGGCCGTCCAGACTCTATCGACCACTCTTTACTTACCTGTGACTAACGTGTCCTTCTTTGGTGTGTGTGTGTGTGTGTGTGTGTATATGCGCGCGCACGAACGCAGAGTGGGGCAGCACTAAGACAGGGGAGCAGGATAACCTCATCATGACGGCATTGAACTGCGTCCTCAGGGTCCCCCAGTACCTCCCTCAGGAACAGAGGTTTGACGTCCGAGTACTGGTGAGAGAGACACACACACACTCTACAGACCCTGTTCTCATTCGTAACTCTATTTCCACAGGCTCGATCCTCACACCTTAACGTTCACTAACAATACCTCTCTCTCTCTCTCTCTCTCTCTCTCTCTCTCTCTCTCTCTCTCTCTCTCTCTCTCTCTCTCTCTCTCTCTCTCTCTCTCTCTCTCTCTCTCTCTCTCTCTCTCTCTCTCTCTCTCTCTCTCTCTCTCTCTCTCTCTCTCTCTCTCTCTCTCTCTCTCTCTCTCTCTCTCTCTCTCTCTCTCTCTCTCTCTCTCTCTCTCTCTCTCTCTCTCTCTCTCCAGGGTCTGGGTCTCCTCATCAACCTGGTGGAGTACAGTGCCAGGAACCGCTACGGTCTGGTGGAGATGGAGATGGAGGCAGGCCCCTGTGACACCCTGCTCCTGGGGCCCAACGAGGACCTCAGCACCCTGGCCCCTACCAACCCCTCTGGGGCCCTCAGCGCCATCGCCGCTCTGGTTCAGGTACCTGTGTGTGTGTGTGTTTGTGTCTCTCCATCTATCTCTGTGTTGGTGTGTGTCCATCTATCTCTGTGTTTGTGTCTCCATCTGTGTGTGTGTGTGTGTGTGTGTGTGTGTCTCTCCATCTATCTCTGTTGGTGTGTGTGTGTGTGTGTGTGTCTCTCCATCTATCTCTGTGTGTGTGTGTGTGTGTTGGTGTGTGTTCCCCAGTCTCACCCCTACCTCCCTCCTCCTCTCAGCTCTTCCTCCAGAGGGAACGGGCGGCCGTGTTGGCAGAGGCGCAGACTGATGACCTCATCAAGGAGCCCGTCAAGCCGGCCGACAAGAGCGGCGAGTGGCAGGAGTCTGGCGGGGAGATCCAGTGGGTCGCCGCGGAAACCCCGGAGAACGACCCCAAGGAGGAGGAGGAGGACCCCAAGGACAAGAAAAAGAAGGAGGAGGAGGACGAGGTGCTGGACCTGAACAAAGGTGTTTACACACACACACACACTAACACACACACACTAAAACAGTCACACACTTTTTCTTTCTAACCCTTACCTGAACAAAGGCATGTACACACACACACACACACACACACACACACACACACCTTCTCTCTCACACACACACACTTTTTCTTTTAAACCCTAACCTGAACAAAGGTACACACACACACACTCTCTCTCTCTCTCTCTCTCTCTCTCTCTCTCTCTCTCTCTCTCTCTCTCTCTCTCTCTCTCTCTGTGTGAGGCACAGTGTCGCAGTTCCTCTCCCTCAAACACACTCTTGTCTCAGAGACACCAGTTGTTCATAATATTGTTCCCGCTGCCGGTGTTCAATACGTGTAACTGACCTCTCTCTCTCTCTCTCTCTCTCTCTCTCTCTCTCTCTCTCTCTCCAGCCCTGCAGCATGCTGGGAAGCACATGGAGGACAGCATCGTGGCCTCGTACACTGCACTGCTGCTGGGCTGTCTGTGCCAAGGGAGCCCGGTGAGGAGACACACACACACACACACACACACACACACGCACACAATCATCACTACTACACTACACTACATTTATGTGGGTGTAGCCCTGCAGACCTGGCTCTAGACCTTCATAACACTGTCTTAGTAGGCATCACCCTGTCTGCAACAGATGCTTGCAATATTAGGTGAAATATGGCAAAGTCTGTGGAAATATGGAGATTTATCATGCTAAAGTGTGTGTGTGTGTGTGTGTGTGTGTGTGTGTGTGTGTGTGTGTGTGTGTGTGTGTGTGTGTGTCCCCACCCCAGATGAATGTGACTACTGTCAGGGAAAGTCTCCCCAAAGGAGATTTCTCCATCCTGACGGAGATGCTCAAGAAGTTCCTCAACTTCATGAACCTCACGGTAAGCAGACAGAGATCCACTTCCTGTCTTTAATACAGTATAGTTCCACTTCCTGTCTTTAATACAGTATAGTTCCACTTCCTGTCTTTAATACAGTGGAGAGAGATTCACTTCCTGTCTTTAATACAGTGGAGAGAGATCCACTTCCTGTCTTTAATACAGTGGAGAGAGATCCACTTCCTGTCTTTAATACAGTGGAGAGAGATCCACTTCCTGTCTTTAATACAGTGGGGAGAGATCCACTTCCTGTCTTTAATACAGTAGAGAGAGATTCACTTCCTGTCTTTACACATGGTTGCAGAATTAAAACACCTCAAGAGTTAATCCTGATCCACTCACTGTCTTTATATGGGAACATAGAGTGAAAACAACTAGAGCGTTAATACTGAACATCAGCAGAGAGAGAGGGGGAAACATCCTGTCTTTATAAGCCATGGTAGAGTGAGCGCAGGCTGATGGCTCTTTGTGGATAGGACCATTCTAACATGAAGACAGCTCTGTGTTTCTGTGTGTGGATAGGGCCATTCTAACATGGAGACAGCTCTGTGTTTCTGTGTGTGGATAGGGCCATTCTAACATGGAGACAGCTCTGTGTTTCTGTGTGTGGATAGGGCCATTCTAACATGGAGACAGCTCTGTGTTTCTGTGTGTGGATAGGGCCATTCTAACATGGAGACAGCTCTGTGTTTCTGTGTGTGGATAGGGCCATTCTAACATGGAGACAGCTCTGTGTTTCTGTGTGTGGATAGGGCCATTCTAACATGGAGACAGCTGTGTGGGACATGACCTTTACACATGATGTGGCTTTCTCCCATGACCTCTCGCTCGCTCGCTCTCTCTCTACCTCTCTCTCTTTCTCTCTCTCTCTCTCTCTCTCTCTCTACAGTGTGACGTGGGCACTGCAGGACAGAAGTCCATTTCCCGAGTCATTGACTACCTGGAGCACTGCTAGAGACGATGCACACACACACACACACACACACACACACACACACACGCTGAGCCGATCAGGACCCTGCTGGACTGACACATACCGCCCAGCAAAACCCCAACAACCGTTACCCCCACCACCATCATCCCGTTACCATGGTGAAGGTCAAAAGTGTTTAATTCTGTGAGTTCCTCTGTTTGGGCGTTCTGCTCTTCTCCATAACCTTGCCGTGGGATCGGAAGACAGGAAGCAGGAAGTAACGCTACCCCCCCACCTCCCCTCATCGACCAATCAAAAACCACTACACAAACCCTGTTTTATTTCGGCACCCTCTAATTTATCGTTTCCCCTCATTGATATTGTTTTTGGTCTTTTTTTGTTGTTGTTGTTTATTAAACGGTCTGTTTCTTTGCCTTAAGTGTTGTCCTGAAATGTTGTGCACAACAACTTTTGAGGCCCTCAGTATTTTCTTCCCACGTTTCACGCTTGGCCGTGGAATGGTTTGGGGTCATGAATCCATCTGCCACTCCTACAAACCTCCCAGTCGCCATCAAAGAGACCCATGTGCCCTCCCGTTACTCTGGGGGGTGGTGGGGGGTCGATAAAAGGACCCCTTCCCCCCCCCCCACTCCCCCGCGGACAGTTCGGTGTCCGAGATCAGGAAGTTGTCTGGGCGAGGAAATCGAGCCACCCCCTGTAGTGAGGGCGCCGAGCCACCCCCTGTAGTGAGGGCGCCGAGCCACCCCCTGTAGTGAGGACACCGAGCGCCTGGTCCGCTCCCTTTCATCCGGGACCTCTCGGGTGGGTTTTAGTTCCGCTTCGTTGCCCCTGACGACCGTGTCAAATAATTCCTCCAAAACAAGAGACTTGAAGCCTTATTGTTTGTGAGGAGAGTGTTTCAGAGAGCGTTCGAGTTCACAGTGCAGTCTAGTTTGTCTTTGTTAGAGGTGGTGTTGTCTGCTCAGAGATGGGAAAGTAACCCTTCATCAGAGTTCACTTTTTATTGGCACTGTTGGAAATGACAAGTTCTATTGTTTTCAAGCTGAGCATCACACATGCGCGCACACACACACACACACACACACACACACACACACGCGCACACACACACGCAAGTGTGCACGCACGCATACAGACAGAAAGACACACATACACACCTTAAAGGTTCCGTTTATAGTCATACGTCTCAATATTTTCCCGTCTGGGCTTAGGGGAGCTCAGATCCTAAGAGGCTTGTCACAAACAGGATTACAAGTGCCACTCTATGGTAACTGAGATGACGGAGTGATTGTCTCCACCAATAAGCTGCGGTCTGTATTGATGGTGGGAGGGCTCTAATTGTCTCCACCAATGAGCTGGGAATAGGGGGATTGGCTGTTTTTAAACGGGACAGTTCATAAGGACTCTTAAAAACATCCCATCATCCCCTCTTTTTTGGTGTCAATGTAGATTTGTATCCCTTATTTAAATGCATCAGGGAATCTGTTTTTATTTATTAAGTACACTCACTTTGTCATACACCAATGGGCGTCAATGGCGTCATTGTTTGGACTAGCTTTGTTACATTAACCCCTCGCTCCCTTGATGTACGGAGAAGCTACTCCTATGGTTTCACCACATGACAATGGCAACAGATAGAGCTTGGCTTCACCAGCTAAATCCAGCAGTCTTAGTGTTGAACTTGAAACCATGTCAGAGGTTTTGCCTAAATATGGTGATGAAATTCACGTGGATGAACAATCCAAAACTTTGTATGTGCCGAATTTGACATAACTGGCTTTCATTATTTTTTTTCAACCAATTCATTTGGTTAAAAATCCCTTATGCTCACCCACTCGCGCGCACACAAACACATTTCCATCCAGTCATATGCTTTTCTGCTTTTTCCCATAGCTGTCAAAGCCAGAGTGTTTTTTCCCCCCCTCATGTTCGCTATACGTTGTCACGCACACACAGACACACGCACGCTGTTCTGCTACTGTTCTCCATAGAGCGTGACGCAACACACTTTACCGTTTACAAGAGCTTTATGTACCCATATCTGGAAAATGAATGGAAAGATGTTGTGTATATACTTGTGTAAATATGTTGCCTATTGGAAATGTGAAAGGCTACTTTTCTGAATCCAATTCTATTTTTATTTTATACCGCAGTTTTCTCAGTTGTTGTGTTCGACTGAAAAGGTAGGCTATACAAAGCCAACTGCGGAAATATGACATTTGTACCAATTTCAAGAATAATGGCTTTGGTTACCTGTACATAATTTTAACTTGAATAAAATTGCTACTTTCAGTACAGCTCTTCTTTGACTTTGTTTATTTCATTTTCATTTTAAATTTTCTGCTTTAATTGCATAACAATGGGTATTCTACTATGTGGCCTATTACAACCGTTGTACACGCTGCATGGCGGTAATTGCAGCAAAAGACGCACAATAAATAAACAACTTATTTTCTAAACTGTAAAAAAAAAATGGAATAAACGTAGATTATTTACTCCCGTTGGTTCTTTCCCATAAATTCACGTAACCTCGAGAGTCAATCATGTGGTCTTCACCGTGCGTGCGCGTCACGGTAACACAGTCTTTGCCGATGAGAATGTCTGTGGCCACCTTCGGTGTAGTCTCCTGAGTAGCGCCGCTCAACTCCATGCTGCAGGCTCCGTCGTCCAACAAGTCGCTCAAAGTGCTAATGTAAATCTGAGCCATCTGCAGTGTTTCCGACTTGGACAGTTTCTTGTCGCTCTCCAGGTTTGGTATGACGCTTCTCAGTCGATCAAAGGCAACGTTTAGGCCGAGCATCCTCCTCCTCTCCCGGGCATTGGCAGCCAGGCGACGCCGCCTCTGAGCTCGGTCGATTGCGCGCTGGTCCGGTTCGACGTAGTGCAGTCCCCCCGGGCCAAGTCGGATTTCCACTAGGCCCAAAGCTCGCGGTAGGTCGTGGTGCTGCGCCACGGTGCGCTCCTCCATCCAGCTTCCCTGTACCATTGATTGGATATTGTTGGGCACCCCGTGCGCAGTGAAGTCTATCTGGTGCGCGGTGACTGCCACCTTCAACTCTTCCGTCTCATGTTCCGCGTCCCGTGGAAAGAACGGGGCTGATACATTTTTGCGGCATGGTGGCATCCCGTGTTTCACAGCTAAACCACACAGAGTACACTAGACAAAACCGACTCGCTGAACTTTCGGGGAATTCTTGAAGTTTTCGGGTCTGAGCGGGGAGAATTTATTGACAAACGCCCAAGGCGGTGGAGGATGCTATGGGCGGAGACGTGTGCTTGTAATGAACTGAGCCAATTCAGCTAAAAGACCCTTTGATAGTGGCACGCGGCGGGAGGTCGCCTAGCCAAGTTCATCAAAAGTGGATTAGGTTCGTCTCAGTGATCACCGGGGGCACGAGCATGTCCCGGTAGTTAATAGAAGGACATCACCATAGCCCATTGCGCTGCTCATCTATTCAATGTTATGGTTTTCATAACGAATAAAGATTTGATTCGATTCATGCGTCTTAGTTAAGCTCAGTGGTTGAATTAAGTATTGTCAACGTAGAATATCAACACCACTGGCTGGTATATACCCATATCATTCTCCCATCAAACGTTTTTTGTTTGTTAGTTAATTTGTTTGTTTTTCAAAAAATAAAACAAAAACCAACTAGGTCTGAGGGATTTATTGATTGTGGTAAAACAAAACAAAAATCCCAAACCTTAGTTGTGATCTGATAGACTCGAAATACTGATTGTTGCATGAGTGAAAAGACGAAAAACAAAACAAGAAAATAAATACATAATAATAATAAAACCGCTAGTGGAATAGGGGCAAATATAGGCCACATAGCTGACAGGCCCAGTCTACTACTTTAAAACCCCAAACCATGAATGGATATTATTTTGCATACGTTTTGCTCTTGTTATTGGTTGAATAATTTTTAAATAATTAATAACTCATTATCAGTGGCCTAATTTGCCGAACTGAGCAACTATAGAGGACTTCTAACCTATATTAGTAGGGCTATTAGGCTACGGATTGACGGCCATGTAGCCTGAACCTATGAGTAATCACCTCACAAAAGACAGTCAGATTGACTGTTGCTGGCACAGACCACACATCCGCAGCGCGCTCTCTAATCTCATTAGCACTGTATCCCCCTCACCACTGTGGGTCCCTGCTGGCAGTCCGAAAACAACCCAAGCCTCTTTTGAAAAGCACCACAGCATGCCTACAAACCAATAATATGTCCTATGCGTTATAGCCCCCACATAGCGCTAGCGGACCCGCCGTTTCAATAGCAACACGTGGGGATATTGGCCACGGAGGCAGGGTTGACAGTTGTTGGCACGCTCCGCTTATTAAACCTAATGAACCGTCTCATTGAAGCTCGAGGACGCGGGCCCATGATCAAACCCCCGGCACCGCTCCGCGCACCTCATGGATGGATAAAGGGGCTGCAAAGACACCCCCCGCGCGCAGGGTGAATTGGGGTGCATGCATGCCTGTCAGAGAATCGTTGCCAGAGAGAGAGATGAGAGTCCCCTGGCTGGATTTGTGGCAAAAGGCAGGAAAAAAGGAGGAGGATTGAAGAAAGAAAAAACATTTTTTTTTTCTTTTCAATGTTTGCCACGTTTTAACAAAGGAACCCACCGGCCACGCAGCCCATCAACTGAACGCACGAGCCAGGAGTGCGGGAGGGAGGCGCACGCTTGTCACAATGCGTTATGTCCTGAAAAGAACTGACAAATGAAGGGAGAAGTTATTCCACAGTGAAATAAACTTTAAGGTGTTGAATTTTAGACGCAATTATTTTTCGTTAGAGTCAATCCATAAGGCTATTAGATGGACAAAAAGGGCATGGGAGTTTCAGCAAGATTTACATGTATAATATAGCCCTACTTTATTTGTTTATACATTTGATTATTTCATGAAAATCTGATTTCAACAGAATCATATTTGAGGCATATAATCCAGTGCAAACAAAATCTATGTGGATATTTTGGGAATTATGTGTAAACTTTTTCAATTCTTTCCCCATTTTACAATGAAAAATAAAACAAAACAAAGCCATGCATGGTTAAGTGTAGACTATACCACAGGCATTCTAAAGTTATACTGTCTGAACATGACATAGCATTAAATTACAATGCAGCTATTTTTAACGGATTCTTTGATTCAAAGATCTTGAGCCATCACTTAAACCGTATGATCATTGAAGCAAAACCTTCTCCACCATACTTCATACATTTGCATACAGTAGATTGCATTTTCATTGTTGGGTTTTACAAAGACAATCCTATAAACCCGATAAGAACATGAAAATATAGAATGTAACTCTAAACCACAAGATAGATGTGAAATGCATTCATAATATTAGGGTTATTTGTAAAATCGGCTCGTTTCTTGAAGTTTTACATTTTCCATTGTGAGGTGAATCGACGTGCCGGCCCTATAAGTAGGTGATCAGGTGTAATTGTGGGTGTGGCTTATCTCTCAGGTGGCAATTCATGTCCTGGGCCCTGTGGGCACTCTATTTTGACATGTTAGCATGATAACACGCTTGGAAGGTTGTAATTCAGGCTTCATTAAAACGTGCAGTTGCAGTGCAAGGAATAGTTCAGATCCTTCCAACAGCAACTGTATTTCTCATGTGGTGGAATTTTGTTCTCAAGTACAAATCTATTTATTTTCTTTTACTGAAAACGTTTTGACTTTAGTGATCTGTTAATCCATATTAGCAAATCCGCACATTCCATTTTTGGGACTACAACGTGTCTTTTTATTTTATTGATATCCTGGATAGAGAGCATGGATGGGTGAGAACAGGATTGCCCCCGGCAACGCTTGTACTGAGGTAAATCCCAAAACCCAGCTCAACACCATAAGCCAGGCCTCTGATCATAATCCACCCTGCCAGTCTCTTAGAGCCTCACTCGCTGCTGTTTCTGAATATATGATAAAGAAAGAAAAAAACCAAACGTGTCCTCATAATTAATTTAATTAATTCCATCTACTTTTTTCCCCCTATCCCCTCCACCCTTCCATTCAAAGTAGCTTTATTGTCAATTTCTTCACATGTCGAGACATACAAAGGAAATCGAAAAGACGTTTCCCACACTCTTGCGGTAAACATATAAAGTGCACATTCAAAACACAGATAAGACATATATACTAAAGCTAAAAGATGGCCAATAAAATTTATATATATGCATATATATATGCAGAAATGTATAGTCTACAATGTATTGCTAGGGGTAGCAGCATATGTTACTGTAAGTTTGTTTGTAGTATGTATAAGTTAGGTTAGCAGCATAAGTTGATGTATAAGTTATGGTTATGGTAGTGCAGAACTACCAGTGCTGCTGTTTAAACTGAGCTGGATTGAGCTAGTCCATGTGTTCAGTGTCCATTCAGAGGGTGTTGGTGGTTTGACTGGGAAGAATCAAGCTGGTCCCCCCTGGTCCACTTTCTGGTCCTGTGGTCCTCTGGTCCTCCGGTCCTCTGGTCCTCTGGTCCCCCGGTCCACCCTCTGGTCCTGTGGCCCTCTGGTCCTCTGGTCCTCTAGACCACCCTCTGGTCTTGTGGTCCTCTGGTCCTCTGGTCCTCCGGTCCTCCGGTCCTCTGCTCCTCTGGTCCCCTGGTCAACCCTGTGGTCCTCCGGTCCTCCGGTCCTCCGGTCCTCCGGTCCTCCAATCCTTCCCATTGAGCCCGAGCAAGACTTAGCTTCACACAGACACAGTTAGACCTGAATATATGATAAAGAAAGAAAAAAACCAAACGTGTCCTCATAATCCTTCCCATTGAGCCCGAGCAACACTTAGCTTCACACAGACACAGTTAGACCTGAATATATGATAAAGAAAGAAAAAAAACAAACGTGTCCTCACAATCCTTCACATTGAGCCCGAGCAAGACTTAGCTTCACACAGACAGTTAGACCTGAATATATGATAAAGAAATAAAGATGTGTCCTCATAATCCTTTACATTGAGCCTGGGTACAAAGCCCTTGCTCCTCACAGACACAGTTAGACCTGAATATATGATAAAGAAATAAAGATGTGTCCTCATAATCCTTTACATTGAGCCTGGGTATAAAGTCCTAGCACCACACAGACACAGTTAGACTCGGTTAGTCCGATAGGTTGGACTTCTTTTCCTTGTTTGATCCTGAGGGGAGCAGGGGCACAGTGAGATACGGTCAGCATCTGTTGCCTTTGTCAATCAAAACACTTTGATGCCGGGGGGGGGGGGGGGGGGGGGGGGGGGGGGGGGGGGGGGGGGGGGGGGGGGGGGGGGGGGGGGGGGGGGGGGGGGGGGGGGGGGGGGGGGGGCGTCAGATCAGACCCTGAAGTTACGAGTGGTCAGTCGATGACCCTCTCACACACACACACACAAACACATTGCCACCTGCCCTCCCACACACACTCATTTGTCTCAATTCGCACCGAAACCTCTTCCTGCCTTTGTGATTGTGTTGCTACCAATAGGTCTAATTTCACACCAAAACGCACACACACACACACACACACACACACACACACACAGAGACACTCGTTTGTTTCGCTTTGCACCACAGAACCTTCCTGCCCCTATCACTGGGGGGGCTCCCTATTGGTCTAATTACTAATCATCGATATGTGAACCCAGTGTGTGTGTGTGTGTGTGTGTGTGTGTGTGTGTGTGTGTGTGTGTGTATGGCCACAAGGCGTCTAACCAAGCGTGCGGCTCTACTAATGAAAGATCTGCTTTCTCCATGGCCGCCTTGGGACCTCTTTCGTTGCATGAAACATACCATGTGTGTGTGTGTGCGTGTGTGTGTGTGTGTGTGCGTGTGTGTGTGCGTGTGCGTGTCTGTGAGAGAGAGAGAGAGAGAGAGAGAGAGAGAGAGAGGAAAGACTCCCAAATGCCCAGCAACAACGACCTATTAGCTAATCGATGGTGTCGTATTTCATATCCCCACAAGTCCATATTGCCGGTGTTAATTTGTTTGGTTAATCCAGGGCTGCAGCTTTAGGGCTGTTTTGTGCTGGTGCGAGTGTTACTTTATGTTTGGTTAATTCTGCAGTTTTGATAGTGTTATATATATATATGTATACTATGTGTGTATATATATATATATATATATATATATATATATATATATATATATATATATATATATATATATATATATATATATATACTGACAAAGTGTCCAATTCCAAAGAGTCTGCAGAGTTTTATAGAGTAGCAACAGTCTGTATTCTGGCTTGTATTCCTTAGTCAGAACCTTGTCCTGCTGTTCCCTGTGTGACACTCTAACAGGGGAGTGGACACCTGGCCAAGGATGTGTTCCCTTAACCACAGGAAATAACCAATTGAACAAGTCGGGAGAAGATGGGCAATGATCTAATTACAACTATATTAATGAGTACAGAGAGCTGGTCTGTACACAGAGAAATTACTCTGCCAGTTGAGTCGAATGTCATGGTCATTTGTGATTGGTTGACGAGGTTGAAACACGTATATGTCAGTCTTTATTGAACAAGTCATTCCATTGGTCAAGGGGAACACATGTGTTACCCCCTGCTATTGAAAAGGGCATGTATTCATATAAGAACATGATGCATCTCCCTATCAGGTTACAATGGCACATGTTATCTCTTTGGTGACCTGTCCTTCTCTCAGCTCAGACTTTAACATCCGTTAGATGCCCAGATTTGTCCCTTAAAACCTCCCACCTGTCTGTCTGTCTGTCTGTCTGTCTGTCTGTCTGTCTGTCTGTCTGTCTGTCTGTCTGTCTGCCTGCCTGCCTGCCTGCCTGCCTGCCTGCCTGCCTGCCTGCCTGCCTGCCTGCCTGCCTGTCTGTCTGTCTGTCTGTCTGCCTGCCTGCCTGCCTGCCTGCCTGCCTGCCTGCCTGCCTGCCTGCCTGCCTGCCTGCCTGCCTGCCTGCCTGCCTGCCTGACTTGACTTTGAAGTAGTTCTAACAGAGGCAAACACTTCCTGTCTTTCTGACCTATCAGAAGGAGGAGTGAAATCACAGACGTTGTTTGTTTGATCGCTTCTTTCCATTTGAACTTTCAAAAACATTTTCATTTTATTTATTTATATTTTGCTCCACTTCAATGTTAGCATGTCAATCAGTAAAAGAACACGTTTTCTGGACCTTCAGTAAGGAGTCATTTCTAAAAATAAAAATGGCAACTGAAAGAAGAAAGCAAGGCTGTGGGTTGGTGCTTTGAAATGAGGAAGCTCAGACTACTCAGGTATTCACAAAGAAGCCAAGACTACGATCTGGGAAAAGGAGTTTCTTCATCACACACTGTGTAACAAGCCAGAGGGGAGAGGAAATAAAAACACACCAGGTTCTACTATGAATTCATATGGAGCGGGAGGAGGAGCAGAGAGAGGAAGAGGAGAGAGAGGAGCAGGAGGAAGGGGAGAGAGGAGCAGGAGGGGGGAGAGAGAGGAGCAGGTAGAGGGGGAGAAAGGAAAAGGAGAAGTAGAGGAGCAGGAGGATGAGGCTCTGTTTAGAATGATAGAATAAAGCTGGTTCTGTATAGAATGATAGAATAAAGCTGGGTTTGTTTAGAATGATAGAATAAAGCTGGTTCTGTTTAGAATGATAGAATAAAGCTGGTTCTGTTTAGAATGATAGAATAAAGCTGGTTCTGTATAGAATGATAGAATAAAGCTGGGTTTGTTTAGAATGATAGAATAAAGCTGGTTCTGTTTAGAATGATAGAATAAAGCTGGTTCTGTTTAGAATGATAGAATAATGCTGGTTCTGTTTAGAATGATAGAATAAAGCTGGTTCTGTTTAGAATGATAGAATAAAGCTGGTTCTGTTTAGAATGATAGAATAATGCTGGTTCTGTTTAGAAAGGCAAATGAAGCTAAAAGAAATACAAAATGTAAGCCAAATAAGGTTCAGATCAATACTCACCACACAGAGGCGTTCTCTTGTCCAGACTTTGTTTGATTTCCTCTCCATCTCCTTATCTCAGGACCTATCTGTCCATGACCATCGGACAAACATAACCCCCCCTCCCGCCACACACACACACACCTGAAAAACTGCAATGCTATGCGAAAGCTTTACACTGAATCTAACGCCCTGCGCTTTCATGCCTATCGGTTCTGTCAATTAAGTTTTTCTTCAGGCAACAAATCGACACTGTGGCTGTGTGTGGTGGCTTGCTTTATTTTTTATTTTTTTTCAACCTTCTGTGAACACTGATAGTTTGTACGTGTGACAGTTGGGTTTACTACTTTTCCAGAAAAATATACACCCCTGCTTTGATGAAAAAGAAATGTGAATTCATCTTCGACAGGAAACTTTGAGAAAGTTATAGCAAGTCTATATTCCTCCACAAAACTAAAGTAATCAGCACTATGTCTGTATAGAGACTATGACAAGTTAGTTGGGAGTCATAAGAGCCTGAGGATAATTCAATTTAATTCAGAACACCCTGCCCTGTTGGTTGTAGTTCTAAAGTTTGTATGATCTTGAAATGTTCTATATGTAATAATCTCTCTGGTATTGCCACTCTCACTCTCTTTTGTTTGCTCTTTCTCTCTGATTATTTCTCGTCCTCTTTTTTGCCCTCCTTCGCCTTTCTCTCCCTTTCTTTCTCTTTCTCTTTCTGATTCTCTCTCTCTCTCTCTCTCTCTACCCCACTCTCGTTGCCCCTCCTTCTCTCTCTACCACCCCCCTCTCTCTCTCTC
Organism: Aplochiton taeniatus; assembly: GCA_017639675.1. NCBI lineage: Eukaryota > Metazoa > Chordata > Actinopteri > Galaxiiformes > Galaxiidae > Aplochiton > Aplochiton taeniatus. The sequence goes on from CM030187.1 coordinate 15,001,935, forward strand.
TGACCCCCCCCACCGCCCCCTCTCTCTCTCTCTGATGGCTGGGCAGTGCGTTTGTCCACAGTGATAAATGAAAGTACTTCTCCACCGTCTCCAGATGACGATGAGAAATTGATGAAGAGTTTTTTTTGTCTGCAAAGTAGCTTCGTCTTTCTCTCTCTCTCTCTCTCTCTCTCTCTCTCTCTCTGGGCTATCTTTAATCATGTCTCAAGACACACACACACACACACACACACACACACACACACACACAGACTAGTAAACACCATGTCTCTCACTCTCTCCATCCTCTTTGCTCTTTGTTTCTTTCTCTCTCTCTTCCCTTCTAACACCTAGCACTGAGGCCTGCTCTCCCCTCTCTCACACACACACGCACACACACACACACACACACACACACACACACACACACACACACACAGCTGGAAGAGGGTGTGCACTCTCTTCATCTGACTGGATCATTAAAGATGAATGAGGAGAGGGGGATGAAATCTGATCCTAGACTACAGAGCTGTCTTCTCACCAGTACACAGCCTGAGGAGAGGAGAGGAGAGGAGAGGAGAGGAGAGGAGAGGAGAGGAGAGGAGAGGAGAGGAGAGGAGAGGAGAGGGCAGGAGAGGAGAGGAGAGGAGAGGAGAGGAGAGGAGAGGAGAGGAGAGGAGAGGGGGA
>CM030187.1:15009477-15014477 GCA_017639675.1 Aplochiton taeniatus
CTCTCTCTCTCTCCTCTCTCTCTCTCTCTCTCCTCTTCTCTCTCTCTCTCTCCGCCTCTCTTTCTCTCTCTCTCTTTCTCTCTCTATTTCTCTAGTTTTTTCTTTCTATATCATGCAATAAACTGCAAGTAAGTAAGTTGCATTTTGAAGCAATTGTTTATATATAGAGATTTACATTTTGATATTCACATTTCTTTTAAGGGGTATCTTTTATTTGACAAATCATGGCAACTGTAATATTCGTCAACTAATGAAGCCTTTTTTAATGTTCTCTGCCAGAAGTAGCAGGTAGGTGCAGGCGGAAGCTGACGTGCATAACCCAGGAACGCGCCAGGTTCCGGCGGGGGAGCTGTCCACTCGCTGTAGTGCTGAAAGCCATCCGCGAGTGTAATACACTTAGCCAAACAATTAAAAGACATTTCCTAGTTAGATTCAGTCGCAAGAAATATCCTTTAATTGTAAGATTAAGAATATTGAGCGATTATGTCAGTCGATGCAGTCTGTCTTGATATTCCGTCAAGTTGGTTGGGCGCCTGTGAGGAGAATAAGTTTGGAAATGGCCTATCAGAGGCAGACCACAAACACATGCAGATGAAGGGCGACATTCATACCGACGTCTTACATGTACAATATCGACAGGGATCCAAGGTACATGCAGGAGAAGTTATAAAAGAAAATAGAGAATTAAGTGGGAATATAAAGAGTTCGCCTCCCTTAGCCTAATTCTTTGATCTGGGGTGGCTAAAACACATTGATAATAAATGGGCATGCCTGGAGTAAAATGTAATTTCAGTCTGACGGATTTTTTTTGTTTGTTTGTTTATTTTTTTTTTGTGCAAATTGTTGCCACACGCCTTCGAAAACAACATCTTGTTAAAATTGTCATTGCATCCAGACATTTGCCCCTGAAGCTCGAGGCAATTCTCCACAACCAAAATTTAAAAAAGCTATCTTACACCTCCTGTATCGCTCTTCTTCCGTTATCATGTCCTCGCGCATACAGTAGCCTACTTCCCCGTTAAACGATGAGTTGTGAGGACGTTAAGCCGCCCCCTCACACAAGACTGCAACGGGGAGGTTTTACGCACGAGCAAGAACCTCTCCACGTTTTATCCTTGTCAAATGCACAGCCGGCAAGAAATAAATCATACCCTGCTCCTTACAATAAATATGTAAGTACATGAGGCTTACAGATAATGCAGGCTGATAGGTTCAACTATCACCTCAAAGTTAACCTAGCCGCTGAAATCATACTTACATTGCCGCTGTGTGCGCTCTAAACATCTAGAAGCGGCACGCTCGGAGTACAAGGGGATAATTCCATCAACAGGGCTGTCACGCCGGTCGTGTCTATACGGCAATGTGAAACGGTTGCAGAATCACTAAACCACCCATGCACCGGACAGAGAGAATCAAGTCTAGCTCGCGGTCCCTGTCTCCGGCTCGCGTGCTCCAGGTTCCATCGCTCCCTTCTTTCTCCGGGCAGCTTCAGCGCCGTAGATAGAGTCTCTGCAGTGGCAGGTCAGAGAGGTGAGAGAGAGAGAGAGAGAGAGAGAGAGAGAGAGAGAGAGAGAGAGAGAGAGAGAGAGAGAGAGAGAGAGAGAGAGAGAGAGAGAGAGAGAGAGAGAGAGAGAGAGAGAGAGAGAGAGAGAGAGAGAGAGAGAGAGAGAGAGAGCGAGAGTGAGTGAGATGAGAGTGGGGGGTGTCCCTCCTCCGCAGTTTGCAGTTTGTTATGTCTCAGACTCCGCAAGCGCTAGCTGGATAGAGCGAGAGCCACAGAGAGGTCGTTGGATTCTCAGCCGAAAAAGCCGACTGTTTCCCCTACCCCCCTCCCGCGTGCGGTTCATGGCCAACCGACACCTTGCTTTCCCATGCACTTGTCCGCTTTCTTGCTCTCCGTGGAAAAACCTGTGATTCTTTTCCCTTGTTGCCTGTAACAGTTTGGGATTTCGGCTTCTCTTCGATAATTATCTCTATAGCCTATTCACTAGCGCCACAGTTTTTACGCACTGCCGCTTATTCGGATTTTACTGACCAACCAAGGAACGGTGGATGCCCTGCTTTGCCCAGAACCGGAGATGGAATTGTTGAGATTATGCCTTTCATTTTGGATATTGCAATGCAATTCAGTGAGTGCGGACTCCATCATTCACATTGGTAAGACTGCGAAAGCGAAACATTGTGCTTTGCTGGGCTTTGGGGCGACGGGCTGATGTCTGCTCAGAGACGGGCTAATTGAACCCCCGTCGGTGCTTTCAGTATAGCTTACAAAAATATAAAAGCCTGTCGTCTGCTTTTGAGGGTGTGCATTTTACACATTTCTGCTAACTGGACATAGTTTTTTTTTTTTGATGAGAGCTGGTATTGTAAAAGCAGTTGAGCGATAAAATGAAAGTCTAAAAGCAAATGTTTTCCCCTCCCACATGTGATCAACCTTGCGTCGTCCCTTAAGTAATGCCTCTTATAGTTTCAGTCTGATTAGAATGCCGAACCATGCAATGATAATCAAAGGTGGCTGTTGCAATCTTGCTTACACGCACAAGATCAAGCCAATATGAATTGAGGTGGTGCATTACAAAGTATCCGCAAAAGTGCACGGCGGATTTGTCATCCGTCCAAATCAAACCAAATCACATCAGTTCGGTCGGCCAGTCTAACTGTAAAATAAAGAAGAAATCAAGCCCAAACGCGTTAGTTAGCACAGCAAATAACCCAACGTGGGCGTGTTGGATACCCCCGCCTATCCACCACCCCGCCTCCCCCTCCTCCTCATTTATAAACTTGAACTTTGAATTGGACGTGAGGGAAATTTTAATCAACTCTGTTGAGAGGGAGGAATAACACAAGGGGGAATTCAAACTCCTTTGCACCCTCTCCCCGCTTGTCGAAATGTATATAATTCAAGTTATTCCTCGACTATGTAAAGTGTCTGGACAGCGAGCTGTTACATTTTGATGGAAATTTGAGATTAATTTCTAAGTGTATCGGTACATCGAGAGGAAGTTGGCAGAATCTGCGAATCTAGTCAACGAGCATAAATGGCTTTGCAGCCCATTCAATTGACCAAATGCCTGCGCGCGCGCACATGCACACACATAAACACACGTACACACACATACAAACACACACACACACACACGCACACATGCGCGCGCGCATGCACACACGCACGCACGCACACACACGAACAGAAAGAGACACAGAGACAGCTTCCCTTTACATCTTGTATATTCCGCTTCAGTGTGTACCAAAATGGGGTTATGGTTAATCCCCGCTGTGTGTTGTGTTGTTTGACTAAAACCACGAAGCAGCCTGACAACAGACGAAGTGCTTGATGACATTTTAGAAATCTGCAGTCGCTCACGCGGTTAGCAAATCCGTCCTCCAACCGTCAAGCCTCCGTGACAACGGCGGCATTGCGGGGAATGAGCTGTAGGCGCGTGGGATAGCTGAGACAAGAGGAACAATGGGAGAGAAGGGCATGATTGGAGTCCTGCCATTGATTGGCTGATGGATCATCAATAGCCCGTGTTTGTCTTGACTCCGTCCAATCTGGCTCAATTAATCCCCCGCGCAGGCCTATAGGCTACAGAGCGGGCAGTTGGGTCGGATAGCCTTTTAGACTTAATCATGCGCTTTAACACTTCAGTTCACTTCTCGGACACTTAGTTACCCAAATGAAGCCCCACAAAAAAAAAATAAGAAAGAAAATAAAGAAAAGAGCCTAATCATGTTTAACACGTGGGAGTAATTCGCTTTTGAGCAGATTTTTAAATGAGAAGTAATTGATTTAGCTGCCTTGACATATTTAAAAGTGTTTTTTCTCCATGAGACGAGGGTATGGCCTTTGCTAAGTTGGTGTAACACACTGTTTATTGAGAATCACTAAAGCGGCTGTCGTGATTGGTGGATAACTGCCAAACCCCCTAAACCTTTCAGTGTTGATACGGTACCTCATGCTGAAGCCACAGACTAATGTCTCCGGTTGGAATGTGAGGATATGTAAGTGCGTGTTTCATATGTACACATCTAAATTACGGTTTTATGCGAGGTAAACGTTTTCATTTTAGAACCTATCTACCCTATGTAGGCAGACAGCCAAGAAAACACCATTTCATGCTTTGTCAGTATTATTTAATCTCTCTTTTTTTTTATCCTGGTCTGCTGTGCAACGTGTTTCACTGGGAGTGTTCACCGCACCGACGGCCTCCGTGACATCGCCAGCCTGCGCGCTGCCCATATCGAATGTGACAGCGGTCTGTAGCGCGGCCGCAGAACCTTTGCGCAAGCATCTGTCTCGTCCAACCCTTTTGGTTGAGCGTCGTTGACATATTGCTGTCCACTCCCGCCGTTTGCGTTTCAGCCCGGATGGCTTAGTAGATTTAAATCTACACGGGAGGTTCAAAGTTCAAACCCTGGTCACTCGGACTTCAGGGCTTCTAGGCTATTTAAATATTATGATAGAAGGTGATTGCGGCGAAAAAGATTAATAGTGTCCATTCCACTTCTTCATGTAGGGCCTCCAGGAAACTCATATAACCCTGTGCTCTCTATATATCCTTCCATACAAACTGAGAAGGCTCTTTTCAGAAGCAGCAGAAGAGAAATCACCCTGTCTCTTGGGCTGGGCTCCTGCCTGTGGGTGATTTACGGCGTGATGAACCGGCCGTACCGGCGCGGTGGTTGGTGTGATGGCGGCGGCTGCTTATCCAGCCCCGCGTTGGAAGGCGAGCTCGAGACCGCGGGAATCCAATCTGTTATCACTGGCACAGCCAATGAGCAGATGCGCCTTCTCGCGCCTGTCCCTAAATAAGATGAACACCAGCAGTTAGGCATCGACACAAGGTTTCCTTTCCCCAATGGACGGTTAGATATGGCTATTTATCCGACCACCTGCACACACCTGAGTAACTCACCGTCCAAACACAGTGGGTGGTGAATACATGTACTTGGACATAGATCCTGGACATAGATTAACTCTAGTCCTAGACTAAATCTCA
>CM030187.1:15039477-15041977 GCA_017639675.1 Aplochiton taeniatus
GCTCTGCTCTGTTCTGTTCACATAGTTCAGTTCTGTTCATATTGTTCTGTTCTGTTCATATAGTTCTGTTCTGTTCATATAGTTCTGTTCTGTTCCTATTGTTCCATTCTGTTCATATTGTTCTGTTCTGTTCATATTGTTCTGTTCTGTTCATATAGTTCTGTTCTGTTCATATTGTTCTGTTATGTTCATATAGTTCTGTTCTGTTGATATTGTTCTGTTCTGTTCCACTATGCTGAGTTGGACCTGCAGGGTTCCTCCATCTGTCAAAAGTCAAAGCCTTCTCCCAATGTCTTTTCGGCATCGCTATGGCGACTGGTTGCTGAGATAGAAATGATAGATACATGGCCTCCATCTCCCATCAGCCCTGAGAAAAAACCATTAGATTAGACCTCAAGCCTTAGAATCAATACCGGAAAAAAAAGAAGAGACAACTGACATTTTTCTTTTTCTGTATTTTGTGTCACCCCCTTCTGGATTGATCTTGTGGCTGTGTTTCACTGAGGATATTTCATGGGTACAGTAGCCCTTCGTCTTGCATGAAGGGATTGTGAAGAGATCACACTCTCCGTTAATTGGTTAAAGCCTGACCTTTTGGCAGACAGTCGCCAGAACAGAAAGGATAGCACATCATTAGATGGTGACGTCATTGTCTCAGAACAGTGGGAATCCATTACCAAGTGTGTGAGGAAAAACAGAGCTAGTGCATGATTGAGAACGGCGGTGTGTGTGTGTGTGTGTGCGTGCGTGCGTGTGTGTGTGTGCGTGCGTGTGTGTGTTTGTAATTTCACGTGATGCTTAGTGCGAAGCTAATATAATTGTTTGACCAACCGTAATGAAAGCTGTGTGTGTGTGTGTGTGTGTGTGTGTGTGTGTGTGTGGTAGCATCTTGTCAGTGGTTCTAAATCAGCCCTGATTGAAATGTCACATCATCTCCTTTTCACTGACCCAAGCACCCTCCCTCCCTCTCTCCCTTTTTCTCTTCCCTTTCCCTCTCTTTTTCTGTTCCTTTTCCCTCTCTCCCTCTCTTCCCTTTCTCTCTCTCTGTCTGCCTCTCTCTCTGTATCGTCCCCTCCCTCTTGCCATTTCATCTGTCTAATTTTCTCCTCTTTCTCTTTCCCACCTCCTCCTCCTCCCCCTCCTCCTTCTCTTCTATATATAGTGGGCTCTGACTTCTCCTCCTCCTCCTTCTCCTCTACATATAGTGTACTGTCCTCCTCCTCCTGCTCCTGAAACAGCCTCTCTGTTCTCCTCCCCTGTGGAGAGGCAGTAAGGGACTGGTCTTCCACACCCCACAGGCAGCAGAGTGTGTGTGTGTGTGTGTGTGTGTGTGTGTGTGTGTTTGCCTGTGTGTGTTTGCGTGTGTGTGTGTGTGTGTGTGTGTGTGTGTGTTTGCCTGTGTGTGTGTGTGTGTGTGTGTGTGTTTGCCTGTGTATGTGTGTGTGTGTGTGTGTGTGTGTGTGTGTGTGTGTGTGTGTGTGTGTGTGTATGTGTGTGTGTGTGTGTTTGCCTGTATGTGTGTGTGTGTGTGTGTGTGTGTGTGTGTGTGCAGAGGGCTGCATGGGTGGTGTGTTTTTCCACTGAAGGTCCTGGCTGGGGTTGATGTGAAGCAGAGAGGGATGTAAAGTTGATCAGTCTTACAGCGTTAGTCATCCTCTGTCTGAAGTGATGGCTGGAGGTTTCATTCTCTTTTTCGCGCTCTATCGCTTTCTCTCCTTCTACGTTTCTCTTTTCTCACTCCCTCTCTCCGTTTCTATCCATCTAAAAAACAAACGGCCTATTGTTTCTTCTAAACTGTATTAACCCTCATCCTGCCGACGTATTTAGCATGGAATACCACCGGGGACCCAGGGGACCCCAAGAATAAACAACCGTAAGAAACAGCCACCATGGCAAACTTATTTCTTCTCAAAACATTATTAGTTATGTAACTAATTTCATCTGAAAATGAATGAATGAAGCTGGTTATTATTTGAGGAAAGTAAAGTTAATTTGCTGAAGTTGCCAGGTTGTACCCTCCCCCATTTAACCCGACAGGTGACCCAGCGGTCACCGTGGCAACACATACGTGTGACAGACGTGTTTCAAGGGATAGAGATAGAGGTAGAGAGAGAGAGAGAGAGAGAGAGAGAGAGAGAGAGAGAGAGAGAGAGAGAGAGAGAGCAAGAGGGGGGGTGGGTGGGGGGTTAGAAATCCACCACCTGTTTACCAGGCGTCCCACGGAACATTGAGCACAGCCTCTGTTGATTGGTTTAGAGCCCCTGTGCTCTGATAGGTCAATTCGCCTGAGAGCAGCAGACTCTCTCCCCATCTCTCTCCCTCTCTCTTTCTCTTTCTCTCTGTCTCTATCTCTCTCTCTCTTTCTATATCTCTCTCTTTCTCTATCTCTCTCTCTCTTTCTCATCCTCTCTCTCTCTCTCTCTCTCTCTCTCCCTCTCTCTCTTTCTCCTTCTCTCTTTCTCTTTCTCTATCTCTCTCTCTCTCTCCCTCCCTCCCTCTC
>CM030187.1:15054477-15056977 GCA_017639675.1 Aplochiton taeniatus
TAAGTCACCCTGACAGAGTGAGGGGCGAGCGAAGGAGGGATGAGGAGATGACGGTCTCATAGGGGGCGGGACCTCTCTCCATCCAGCTGCCAATCACAGGGGCAGGACCGCGGCCGCGCTGTCGCCGCGACAACGGGGAGCGTGAACTTGGATTTCCCCTTCATGTTTTGCTCTGCGGTATTGTTGTATGTACGTATGTATGTATGTTCTGTTGGGGGTTGTTGTTGTTGTTGTTTTATGTATGTATGTATGCATGTGCTGTTGTATGTTGTTGTATGCGGGTTTGTATGTTGTTGTTGCATGGTCTGTTGTTGTATGTGTGTATGTTGTATGTATATTGTTGTATGTTGTATGTATCTATGATGTTGTATGCATTTATGTATGTATGTTTTATGTACATTGATTGTAGGTTCTGTATCTATATTGTTGTATGTATGTTGTTGTTGTATGTGTTTTTAGGATAGCCAAGAGAGTTTAAATATCTTCAAAAGACATAAAAGTGTGATTCCACTAAATAAACACAGTAAGATAACAATGACATCCTGGTGTGTGCGTATGTGTGTGTCTGTGCGTGTGTGTGTGTGTGTGTGTGCATGCGTGATTGGCTGTAGTGTGTGTGTGTGTGTGTGTGTGTGTGTGTGTGTGTGTGTGTGTGTATTGCCCGTCTCTGTGACTTGACAGCCCAATTTGCTTTGACGGGACCATTTCTTTGTGTACCCGTCGTTGGGCTTCAATTTAGAAGTGCACTCGGGCTGTGTTTGGACTCACTCACACACACACACACACACACGCGCGCACACACACACACACACACACACACACACACAGTATAAAGGTCCAATTAATTAAATGGAAACTATGAGTAAAGAGAATAGCTTCCATGGGCAACCGGCCAGTACATAATTAACTTAGAAACAAATGAAAACAAATGAAAACAAATGAGCAAGCTCTGGTTTTCTGTGCGTGCATGTGTGTGTGTGTGTGTGTGTATGTGTAAGTGTCTGTCTCTGGCTGTCTGAGTATGCGTGTGTGTGTGTGTGTGTGTGTGTGTGTGTGTGTGTGTACCCAGTGTGTTTATATGTGTGTGTGTATGTGTGTGTGTGTGTGTGTGCTATCAGTGTTCTGCCCATGTGTCTTTGGACACCTCATTGTACTTTTGTGTCTTTTTTTCACTGAAACGGAAAAAGTCTTTGATGTGCTTCCACCTTCATGCCCTCTCCTTACAGCACAGTAGAGCACAGCACAGCACAGCACAGCACAGCAGAACACAGTACATCACAGCACAGCAGAACACAGTGCATCACAGCACAGTAGAACACAGTACATCACAGCACAGTAGAACACAGTACATCACAGCACAGTAGAGCACAGTACATCACAGCACAGTAGAGCACAGTGCAGCACAGCACAGTAGAGCACAGTGCAGCACAGCACAGTAGAGCACAGTACATCACAGCACAGTAGAGCACAGTGCAGCACAGCACAGTAGAGCACAGTACATCACAGCACAGTAGAGCACAGTGCAGCACAGCACAGTAGAGCACAGTGCAGCACAGCACAGCAGAATACAGGACATCTAGCCTTAAACTTTTATCTCTACATTTATATCTTAGTTCTAATGTCCTCTCCTGTGGGATGAAACATCCCCCCCCCCCCCCCCCCCCTCCTCCCCCCAGGGGAGTATCTCATCTTCCAAAGGAGTGGACTAAACCTGTCGATAAGATCTCAGGAGAAGTGAACAGCCCCCCCCTGTGTGAACGTGCTGCGGACGTTCTCCCACTGTTTAATCACAGGAGGCAGAGACTGGGAAGGACTCCGAGTACTGCCACTGTGTACTCTCTCCATCCATTCTGATCAAGAGGGAGGGGAGGGGAGGGGAGGGGAGGAGAGGGGAGCAGAGGGGAGGGGAGGGGAGGGGAGGGAAGGGGAGGAGAGTAGAGGTGTGTGTGTGTGTGTGTGTGTGTGTGTGTGTGTGTGTGTGTGTGCGTGCGCGCGTGCGTGCGCGTGTGTGTGTGTGTCAGGCTGTGGGTAACCACCCAGAAATAAAGCTCACTATACAGTCCCCTCCCTCGTTAAAACAACACTCCACCATCGCACACACACACACACACACACACACACACACACACACACACACACACACACACACACACACACACACACACACACAACACTGTCTCTGCACGGAGCTGCACCAAACCGCTACAGAGGATACACTAAACGTTAGCTGACAGACTTTTATAGCTAGAGGGGCTCATTGTTTTGTTTATTTCAGCTATCGTATATTTATATATATATATATATATATATATTTATACTCTTTACCGGTACTTTACCAAAATTTTGTACACTTGAATGAGCAAGTGTGTCCAAACTTTTCACTGGTACAGTATATGCTGTATATATATATATATATATATATATATATACTTTAACAAAAGTTTGTACACTTGAATGAGAAAGTGTGTCCAAACTTTTCACTGGTACAGTATATGCTGTA
>CM030187.1:15076977-15079477 GCA_017639675.1 Aplochiton taeniatus
CCTCTTCCTATCTCTTCCTCCTCTCCCTCTCTCTTCCTCCCCTCCCTCTCTCTCTTCCTCATCTCACTCTCTCCTCCTCTTCCTCTCTCCTCCTATTTCTCTCTCCTTCTGTCTGGCGGGGTAATCACACACGTACACACACACACACACACACACACACACACACACACACACACACACACACACACACGTTCAGCCAGAGTGGAGGGGGGATCTGGGGCGTTGCTAGGCAACCTTGATCACACCGTTAAACAGCCTCGGCCTTTCACCAGCCCAGGGGTTCTCCAACATAGAGCTAGACCAAACAGAACGAACTGTTGATGTCAACAGCAGCATCCAGCCTAGGGCTAGACCAAACAGAACAGACTGTTGATGTCTATAGCAGCATCCAGCATAGATCTAGACCAAACAGATTAGACTGTGGAGGTATACAGCAGTGTCAGTGGAGCCTGGGTCAGGTTGGGCTTGGCATTATCACATTACAGGCATGTTAATGTAGTTCATTACCTATGTCATCATCATAATAATAGTAGCGTTGGTTGGTATAGCGGACTACTGTATGTCCTAAAGGGCAGAAGGTTACCATGGAGAACTACAGGTTGCTATTGAGGTCAGCGGGTTGCTATGGAGATCGAGATGCAGCTATTGCTGTACCGATTGCTTTAAGGCAGCGGGGTGTTATAGAGAGGTAAAGGTTGCCACGGCGATGTGTGTATAACTCTGTGCTGGCGTACTGCAAGGCCAAACACCTTGGCAGAGCTTTAAAACACCTTAGGTCAGTCTTAATTAGCCTGCTAACTTTAATAGCACAACTCCAGCCACCTTAGGTCAGACTTAATTAGCATGCTAGGGTGAGTAGCACGACCTGGCGCTAAACTCACTGGACTGGAGTCTATACCCTTCAACATCCATCCTCCTCTCACACACTGTAGAGAGAGAGAGAGAGAGAGAGAGAGAGAGAGAGAGAGAGAGGTGAAATAGAGGAAAAAGAGAGTTAAATTAAATTAAAAAGTAGAGAAGCGTGGAGCGTTAAATTCTGACTTTAATTGGCACCTGTTTTAGCATTGACTGGCTGTTCCTTTCCATTAGTGATTGGGGGACCAGGAGGTACTGGGATGGAGAGAGAGGTTAGGGTGGTACTGGGTGGTACTGGGGGATGGAGAGAGAGGTTAGGGTTAGGGTCAGGGTGGTACTGGGTGGTACTGGGGGGATGGAGAGAGAGGTTATGGGGTACTGGGTGGTACTGGGATGGAGAGAGGGGTTATGGGGTACTGGGTGGTACTGGGATGGAGAGAGAGGTTAGGGGGTACTGGGTGGTACTGGGATGGAGAGAGGGGTTATGGGGTACTGGGTGGTACTGGGATGGAGAGAGAGGTTAGGGGGTACTGGGTGGTACTGGGATGGAGAGAGGGGTTATGGGGTACTGGGTGGTACTGGGATGGAGAGAGAGGTTAGGGGGTACTGGGTGGTACTGGGATGGAGAGAGGGGTTAGGTGGTACTGGGTGGTACTGGGATGGAGAGAGGGGTTAGGTGGTACTGGGTGGTACTGGGATGGAGAGAGGGGTTAGGAGGTACTGGGTGGTACTGGGATGGAGAGAGGGGTTAGGTGGTACTGGGATGGAGAGAGGGGTTAGGGGGTACTGGGTGGTACTGGGATGGAGAGAGGGGTTAGGGGGTACTGGGTGGTACTGGGATGGAGAGAGAGGTTAGGGGGTACTGGGTGGTACTGGGATGGAGAGAGGGGTTAGGTGGTACTGGGTGGTACTGGGATGGAGAGAGGGGTTAGGGGGTACTGGGTGGTACTGGGATGGAGAGAGGGGTTAGGGGGTACTGGGTGGTACTGGGACGGAGAGAGAGGTTAGGGGGTACTTACTTCTCACTTTGAAAAATAAACTTCTTTGTTAATCAATAGAGGACAATCACAGCTGAAAGGGGTAATGACAACACAACACAAAGACACACACAACACAAAGACTCACACACACACACACACAACACAAAGAGACACACACACACAACACAAAAACACGCGCACACACACACACAGGCTTGCATACACAAAAGAAGCAATTACAAAAGAGTGCTCAATTGATATGCAATATTAACCACGCATAGTATATGCACAGATATGACACAAGCATTAACATTCCTGAACATATTCACCCAGACATACACACTCACACGCACACACAGATATATGCACACACTCACACACTCACACACTCACACACTCACAAATACAAGCACACACACATCCATAGTACACACTCCAGTGTGCACTCCGGCGCTCATAACGCACGTCCCAGAAGCGAGCAGGAATTTCTTGCTTGGTTGAAGATGTTTGTTTGAGTTCCGTTGCCATGACGTTTTCTGTCACTTTGAGAAATTGGAACAAATATCAAATGTTAGCCCGACTTTGCGAATAAGATTAGTTTTTTGTTGTGTGTTGCTTAAAAGTCATGCGGGAAGCCCTTGCCTAACACCAAACACTGTTTCGGG
>CM030187.1:15084477-15086977 GCA_017639675.1 Aplochiton taeniatus
ACACGCACACACACTAGTGTTGACTGATATCATCAAAGCTAGCTTTAAAGCCCTCTATCAGTGTCTTCAGACCATTGGCCTATTAGGAGACACCATCACTGTGCACTAACCTAATGTGTGAACATTATGACTCAATAGCATACAGACTTTAGCATGGACCTGTTCATCCCTCTCTTTCTCTCTCTCTCTCTCTCTCTCTCTCTCTCTCTCTCTCTCTCTCTCTCTCTCTCTCTCTCTCTCTCTCTCTCTCTCTCTCTCTCTCTCTCTTTCTTTCTCTCTCTCCCTGCATGTTTTCTTTTCTCCTCCAGGTTGTTCTTTAATCAGTGTGTTCGTCAATTCCACTACTTTCTTGTTCAACCCTCTGATGTTAAATTAAGGAGATGTAAACTCCACTTAAGCTTGGCTGGATGTTTAAAGAGGCCAGTGTGCCATTGGGAGCCCATAGGCTAACAAATGATTAGCATAGCCAGCTACTTCCTTTTCCTGGTGCAGTTCACTCATTCTTTCTGTCAGCTTCTGTTCTGCATGTTTTGGCAAGGCTACGTGAGGCAGTTAAAAGCGGTGCGTTTTTGTGTGTGTGTGTGTGTGTGTGTGTGTGTGTGTGTGTGTGTGTGTGTGTGTGTGTGTGTGTAATTATTTATATTTTTTGTAAGGTGTGACAGCTTGAAACCAGGAAACGGCTGTGGCTTTTCTTTGAGGAGTTTGCTGTTCGTTAATGTAAACGTAATGAAGAAGGTGGTGTGATTTATTTGAAGAGACAGATTTCCATCATAAGGTATGGTAAATGACAGTGTAAAGGCATGTATAAAGCCATCATAAGGTATGGTAAATGACAGTGTAAAGGCATGTATAAAGCCACCATAAGGGATGGTAAATTACAGTGTAAAGGCATGTATAAAGCCATCATAAGGTATGGTAAATGACAGTGTAAAGGCATGTATAAAGTCATCGTATGTTATGGTAAAAGGCCTCTTACGAACACTATTGAAACCTTTCTAAACTGACCCAATCCATTCCTAAATCTATTTCTTTATTTTAATTTTAATTTTAATTTGTATTTGTTTCCACTCTCTGGCCTGAAGACTCTGAAGTCTCTGTGCACTCCTTTGCACTCTGCTTCTAAATGCAGCATTAGATGAGAGAGAGGTGCTACTACACTACGGGGCTAGTGTGTGTGTGTGCTAGTGAGGGTGTGTGTATTGATTGTATATGTGAGAGAGAGATGCTATTGATAGCCTCAACAGACCACCGTTTGCTCAGAGAAGGCTCCACTCTAAAATGGCTGATCCGAGCTTTTAGTGCCTGGATCAATGAGCACACACAGCAGGGGAGACGTCAGTACAACCTCTCTCTCTCTCTCTCTCTCTCTCTCTCTCTCTCTCTCTCTCTTTATTGCTCTCTTTCTCTTTATCGCTCTCCCTCCCTCTCTCCCTCTCTCTTTCTCTCTCTCTCTGTCTCTCTCTCTCTCTCTCTCCCTCTTTCTCCCTCCCTCTCCCTCTCTCTCTCTTTATCTCTATTTCTCTCTCTCCCCCGCTCTCTCTCTCTCTCTCTCTCTCTCTCTCTCTCTCTCTCTCTCTCTCTCTCTCTCTCTCTCTTTATTGCTCTCTTTCTCTTTATCGCTCTCCCTCCCTCTCTCCCTCTCTCTTTCTCTCTCTCTCTGTCTCTCTCTCCCTCTCTCTCCCTCTTTCTCCCTCCCTCTCCCTCTCTCTCTCTTTATCTCTATTTCTCTCTCTCCCCCTCTCTCTCTCTTTCTCTCTTTTTTCTCTCTCTCTCTCTGTGTCTCTTTTTCTTTATCGCTCTCTCTCTCTCTATCTATCTGTCTCTCTATCTATCTGTCTCTGCTTCCTGCCCCAAACCTGCAAGCTAAACACATTTGAAGGGACTCGTAGCAGAATATAAATAAATCCACTTTTAAAAATAGAACCACAGACACGTTTCCAAGTCTTTTTTATCTTCTGCCTCGTTTCAAAATTCAAAGGAAATGTGTCGCTCTGAAAACTCCAGCTGACACGTATTCATTTCTGAATCTTCCTTTCGGCAAAGCTATGGGGTGTTGGGTTTGGTTTGGCTCCTGTTTGATAACAGCTGGCAAATCCACCATTTCATAGTTATGGAGTCATAAAGTCGCTACTTGACGTATGGTAGCTCTTCATCCTGAATTTTCAGACTCTTGCTCTGTGATTTTTGAGTGTTGCGTGTGTGTCTGTGTGGTGTGTGTGTGTGTGTGTGTGTGTGTGTTACCGAGGGCTCACTCACCTTCAGGTGTGTGCCTGTATGTTTGTATTCTGTGTGTCTTGCAGCTTTTACAATGATTGTCTTTCTTCATTAAATTGCTTCATTAAATATACTGGCTTTTCCTAAATCATTAATTAAACACTATTGTTATGGTCCTTAAACAAATTATAATTTAAGTGGCAACATTAGTAGATTTGATTCTGTTTTGTATTCTTTTTTTCTTTTTTTGGTGCGTTTTATGGATTGATTAGAGCTCATACTGTGC
>CM030187.1:15109477-15111977 GCA_017639675.1 Aplochiton taeniatus
AGAGGAAGAGGAAGAAGAAGCCGCTGGATGTTGACAATTAGATCAAAGTGAGGGCTGGATATTGCGGCACCTTGATGTCATGATATATGACTGGGAGACTCAGAGCCCAGAGGGGGCCTTTCACCTGACGTTACCTTAGTGTCCCCCTGTGTTAGAGATGGACGGATGGAGAGAGAGAGAGTGAGAGTGAGTGAGTGAGTGAGTGAGTGAGTGAGTGAGTGAGTGAGAGAGAGAGAGAGAGAGAGAGAGAGAGAGAGAGAGAGAGAGAGAGAGAGAGAGAGAGAGAGAGAGAGAGAGAGAGACAAAGAGACAAAGAGACTTTTGACTTTAAGATTCTCTTTATTAAGACTTGCAAACTATACAAAGGACAAAAACACCCCCTTATTTACTTATTATTCAGAGTGTGTGTCAAGACAGAGCCAAATGGTTTTCTAGTTGTCTATCTTTAACTGGGTTATTTTAAAGTGGCATCTTAACGTCTTAGATTACAGGCTTCACTCTATTTCACTATTATATACTTCACGTCTTAGATTACAGGCTTCACTCTTCACTATTATATACTTAACGTCTTAGATTACAGGCTTCACTCTATTTGACTATTATATACAGTGGGGCCAAAAAGTATTTAGTCAGCCACTGATTGTGCAAGTTCTCCTACTTAGAAAGATGAGAGAGGTCTGTAATTTTCATCATAGGTACACTTCAACTATGAGAGACAAAAATTAGGAAAGAAATCCAGGAAATCACATTGTAGGATTTTTAAAGAATTTATTTGTAAATGATGGTGGAAAATAAGTATTTGGTCACCCACAAAGCAAAGCAAGATTTCTGGCTCTCACAGAAGAAGCTCTAAGAAGCTCTTCTGTCCTCCACTCGTTACCTGTATTAATGGAACCTGTTTGACCTCGTCATCTGTATACAAGACACCTGTCCACAGCCTCAAACAGTCAGACTCCAGACTCAACCATGGCCAAGACCGAAGAGCTGTCGAAGGACACCAGGAAGACAATTGTAGACCTGCACCAGGCTGGGAAGAGTGAATCTGCAATAGGCAAGCAGGTTCGTGTGAATAGATCAACTGTGGGAGCAATTGTAAGAAAATGGAAGACATACAAGACCATTGATAATCTCCCTCGATCTGGGGCCCCACGCAAGATCTCATCCCGTGGGGTCTAAATGATCATGAGAACGGTGAGCAAAAATCCCAGAACTACATGGAGGGACCTGATGAATGACCTGCAGAGAGCTGGGACCAAAGTAACAAAGGCTACCATCAGTAACACACTACACCGAGAGGGACTCAAATCCTGCAGTGCCAGGCGTGTTCCCCTGCTTAAGCCAGTACATGTCCAGGCCCGTCTGAAGTTTGCCAGAGAGCATATGGATGATCCAGAAGAGGATTGGGAGAATATCATGTGGTCAGATGAAACCAGAATAGAACTTTTTGGTAAAAACTCAACTCGTCGTGTTTGGAGGAAGAAGAATGCTGAGTTGCATCCCAAGAACACCATACCTACTGTGAAGCATGGGGGTGGAAACATCATGCTTTGGGGCTGTTTTACTGCAAAGGGGACAGGACGACTGATCCGTGTTAAGGGAAGAATGAACGGGGCCATGTATCGTGAGATTTTAAGCCAAAACCTCCTTCCATCAGTGAGAGCATTGAAGATGGAACGTGGCTGGGTCTTCCAGCATGACAATGATCCCAAACACACCGCTCTGGCAACGAAGGAGTGTCTCCGTAAAAAGCATTTCAAGGTCCTGGAGTGGCCTAGCCAGTCTCCAGACCTCAACCCCATAGAAAATTTGTGGAGGGAGTTTAAAGTCCGTGTTGCCCAGCGACAGCCCCAAAACATGACTGCTCTAGAGGAGATCTGCATGGAGGAATGGGCCAAAATACCAGCTACAGTGTGTGCAAACCTGGTGAAGACTTGCAGGAAACGTTTGACCTCTGTCATTGCCAACAAAGGTTATGTTACAAAGTATTGAGTTGAACTTTTGTTATTGACCAAATACTTATTTTCCATCATCATTTACAAATAAATTCTTTAAAAATCATACAATGTGATTTCCTGGATTTTTTTTCTCATTTTTGTCTCTCGTAGTTGAAGTGTACCTATGATGAAAATGACAGACCTCTCTCATCTTTCTAAGTAGGAGAACTTGCACAATCAGTGGCTGACTAAATACTTTTTGGCCCCACTGTATATAATTATATATTCAAGGCAACTGTGAGTTGTTCATTATCGTGACTTAGAAAAAAACATTTTTTTCCATCTGCGTTGCCTTCTCATTGGCATGGGATTTTTAGTCTAGAATGGGTGTATAAATAATAAAATAGAAAGAAATGAACTATTATTGTTATTATTAATATGTAGCTTGAGCACAGAACCATTTGTTCCTAAACCTCCATTGTTAATCATCTAATGGATCTCCCAGCATCACCTTAACCTCTGACTGTCCATACGAGAGGACCAAGACGCCTCATCATTTCATATTT
>CM030187.1:15116977-15119477 GCA_017639675.1 Aplochiton taeniatus
GACATTGTGCGGGACGTTTTGCAGACGTTGGTTCAGGGATTTGGAACACGAGTGTCAGGTCTCGGTGATTGCTGTTCAGGTTGCAATTCTAGTGTGTACACACTTGGGAGGAACAGTGATATCCACTCAGTTTCAAACCCATAACCCAAAAAGAAATTTGCATTGAAAGAGTTGAGATAGTGATATGGTATTGATATTGTATTGAGAGAGAGAGAGAGAGAGAGAGAGAGAGAGAGAGAGAGAGAGAGAGAGAGAGGAGAGTTTCCTGGATCCCTTATGAAGCTTCATCTCCCCAGTGGATATTATTTAGATATTATATAGATATTATATAGATATATATTATATGGATATTATATAGATCGCTCAGGGTCTTGTGTATGTGTTTATTTGTTTATTATTTGTTTATTCGTGTGTTTTTGGAAATGTTTTGTTTGTAGTTTTGTTGTTATTTGTTTGTAAACATGCATATAGGGACCGAAATAAATCATTTCGATCAATCAGTCAATCAATCGATCAATATAATCGATAGCTCCATAAAAAGACAACACACAACAAACAACAAACAACAAACAACAAACAAACTGCTATTTAGAGACGCACGATCAAATGAAAACGGCTTCTTCGTTTTCTCTTTCACACAGTCAGGTGAAGAGAAGGCAAACAAAACAGACAGGTATTGTGTGTGTGTGTATGTGGATATGTGTGTGTGTGTGTGTGTGTGTGTGTGTGGATATGTGTGTGTGTGTGTATGTGGATATGTGTGTGTGTGTGTGTGTATGTGGATATGTGTGTGTGTGTGTGTATGTGGATATGTGTGTGTGTGTGTGTGTGTGGATATGTGTGTGTGTGTGTGTGTGGATATGTGTGTGTGTGTGAATGTGGATATGTGTGTGTGTGTGTGTGTGTGTATGTGGATATGTGTGTGTGTGTGTGTGTGTGTGCGTGCGTGCGTGTTTGCGTGCGTGCGTGCGCGTGTGCTTTCTGCTTGCGATATTTAATTTCATCATTCCCCCTCCACCTCAGTCCCTTCTTTTATTTCGACACATTTCTCTCCTGAAAAGCCAAGCGCTCTCTGTCTCTCTGAGCCAAAAATAGATGGGGAAGAAAAATACGCGCGTCTAAATTAACGTCCATCATCTCTGAACCACGGTTTTCCACGCTTCACAGAACTAAGACTCCTATCTGTAGTAGTAGTGTGGCATTTCCACACTTCTTGACATGGCTTGGTGGTTATAAACACACCCAACGTACCGCCCATCCTATCAACATCTCACCATGCAACATTGACCAGTGCCTAGGTACACTGCGTCCAATCTGCTCCAGAATCGACATACTTATTGGTTCCTATTTGAAACCAATGCCCACACCTACTATGAGAACGTTTTGCAATGTTTGGGTAGGTTTGAGTTTATCAATCATAAGCTATTCCCTGTTTGAAACCACCCACAGGAAAGCAAAATCCAAAGGTGAGGTCTCATTAGTGTCTCATGTGTTACTCCAAGACACAAATGAGACAGGTGTGCTACTTAGATGAGACTTTGAGCTTTGCCTCCTCAAAAATCTCCTCTGGAGAAATAGTGACTTATAATCTCACATTTGTCTTAAACTGAGCAGTATAGGAGGTCTCCGATTTCTTTCTAATGAGTCTCATTTCCATCTCCAAGTATCTGTGACTAGGATTCTTCTCACATTTTGATCTAACTCAAAGTGTTGTTCTCACATTTTGATCTCAATCAAAGCGCGTCCAAGTCTCAACATCCAGTTCTCTTTAACTTCCTCTCTTTTGCTCGAGCAAAGAGTCAGAAACAAATGATCATAAACGAGACAAGATGAAGAAATAAATGATCATATACGAGACAAGATGAAGAAATAAATGATCATAAACGAGACAAGATGAAGAAATAAATGATCATAAACGAGACAAGAGGAAGAAATAAATGATCATAAACGAGACAAGATGAAGAAATAAATGATCATATACGAGACAAGATGAAGTAATAAATGATCATACACGAGACAAGGTGAAGAAAGAAATGATCATAAACGAGACAAGATGAAGAAATAAATGATTATAAACGAGACAAGATGAAGAAATAAATGATCATAAACGAGACTAGATGAAGAAATAATGTATTTCTCCTGAGACAACCAGGAGACGCAGAATTTTTACCTCTGGGCAATCCCCTTACATATGATGACAGGGAATAAGATGTTTTGTGAGACACTCTGACAGTTTTTTGCAAAGTTATCTTGCAATCTGTATATACGTGAAAATGTATATTGTAATTTAGCACTTTATAATTATTTTGATTACGAGGCATTTTCCCACATGAAGCCGCATCATGATTTGTTTGTAATCATTTGAACATTAAGGCATTTAGGAGATCGTCTTTCACCCAATGAGGACATGCATAGTCCTATGTTGAGTGAGATGGTGAGTGAGTGAGTGAGAGAGTGAGAGAGTGTGTGAGTGAGTGTGAGAGAGAGATTGCAGAGTTAC
>CM030187.1:15129477-15141977 GCA_017639675.1 Aplochiton taeniatus
AAACACACAGTTGAGAATGGAAAAAAAAAAAAATTTAATAAAACCACCACCAATACAAATATGTTTCATTCAGATAATCAAAGACAATATTTCACCTTCAACTCCGTCCTCTCTCTTTATTTGGGATTTTCTGTTTCTTGCTTCTCAGTCGAGGCGTGTTTGAAATCCTTCCTTTTCTCATGTTTGTAGAATGCCCCTCTGGCCAGTGGATAGGGACAAGTCTGCTGACCTTTGGAACGGCTCATGACCTTCTGTCTTGCAGTTTTTTTCCCCCCTGCGGAACGGCGGGAGAAAAAAGCCACGCTGAGAGCCGCCAAAGGCCCGGGGCCTTGTTTGAGCCCCTCACACGTTGGAAAACCTTTTCGTGAACCGCGCCTGAGCGGCGTTTGGCCACGTTGTTCCCAGCAGAGTTCGATCCATCCAGCTCTGACATTCCTTTTCTGTCAATCAATTAAAGACCGACATCAAAGTGTTGTATCGTTTGGGTCGTTGCCCTTGACGACAGGGCCGTTAGCGGTCGGTCGGCCATTTTGGTGTCCTCGTCCAAAAAGCCCTCCCTGTGCGAGGCTCTCTGTCTAGTCTAGTATTTCTATTTCTACTCTGCCTTTAGGTCAAAGTGTGTCTAGTCTGCTATTTCTATTTCTACTCTGCTTTTAGGTCAAAGTGTGTCTAGTCTACTATTTCTATTTCTACTCTGCTTTTAGGTCAAAGTGTGTCTAGTCTACTATTTCTATTTCTACTCTGCTTTTAGGTCAAAGTGTGTCTAGTCTGCTATTTCTATTTCTACTCTACTCTTAGGTCAAAGTGTGTCTAGTCTGCTATTTCTATTTCTACTCTGCTCTTAGGTCAAAGTGTGTCTAGTCTGCTATTTCTATTTCTACTCTGCTCTTAGGTCAAAGTGTGTCTAGTCTGCTATTTCTATTTCTACTCTGCTCTTAGGTCAAAGTGTGTCTAGTCTGCTATTTCTATTTCTACTCTGCTCTTAGGTCAAAGTGTGTCTAGTCTGCTATTTCTATTTCTACTCTGCTCTTAGGTCAAAGTGTGTCTAGTCTGCTATTTCTATTTCTACTCTGCTCTTAGGTCAAAGTGTGTCTAGTCTACTATTTCTATTTCTACTCTGCTCTTAGGTCAAAGTGTGTCTAGTCTACTATTTCTATTTCTACTCTGCTCTTAGGTCAAAGTGTGTCTAGTCTACTATTTCTATTTCTACTCTGCTCTTAGGTCAAAGTGTGTCTAGTCTGCTATTTCTATTTCTACTCTGCTCTTAGGTCAAAGTGTGTGGGGTTGTTTCCGTTTGTTACGCTTGTGTGACGTTAATATGGCCGCCTTTTTGTTTTGAAACACCTCAACAACTGTCTGGTTCAAACTCAACGTTGTACTAAATGGGTTTTGTTTTTCTCTCTCTCCCTGTCTATTCCTCCCCCTCTGTTTTGATCACTTCTCCTCCCTCCTCCCACATCTTCTCCTCTCCTCCTCTCCCCTCCTTCTCTCCTCCTCCTCCTCTCCTCTTCTACCCTCCTCCCCCTCTCCTCCTCCCCTCCCCCTCTCCTCCCCTCCTCCCCTCCTCCTCCTCCTCCCCCTCTCCCCCAGCCTGTGAGCTGATGACCCAGGGCATCCTAGCTCTGGTAACATCTACGGGCTGTGCCTCGGCCAGCGCCCTGCAGTCTCTGACGGACGCCATGCACATCCCCCACCTCTACGTGCAGCGGAACAGCGAGGGCTCGCCACGCACCGCCTGCCAGCTCAACCCCAGCCCGGGGGGGCAGCGCTACACCCTGGCCGCCCGGCCGCCCGTCCGCCTCAACGACGTCATGCTCACCATCGTGGAGGAGCTCCGCTGGCAGAAGTTCATCGTCTTCTACGACAACGAGTACGGTGAGTCCTGCGTGGGGCTGGCCAATGAGAGAGGCGGTTGGTGAGTCCTGCGTGGGGCTGGCCAATGAGAGAGGCGGTTGGTGAGTCCTGCGTGGGGCTGGCCAATGAGAGAGGCGGTTGGTGAGTCCTGCGTGGGGCTGGCCAATGAGAGAGGCGGTTGGTGAGTCCTGCGTGGGGCTGGCCAATGAGAGAGGCGGTTGGTGAGTCCTGCGTGGGGCTGGCCAATGAGAGAGGCGGTTGGTGAGTCCTGCGTGGGGCTGGCCAATGAGAGAGGCGGTTGGTGAGTCCTGCGTGGGGCTGGCCAATGAGAGAGGCGGTTGGTGAGTCCTGCGTGGGGGGCCAATGAGAGAGGTTGTCATTGAATCTGGTGAGGGGCTGGGCAGCCAATGAGAGAGATAGTTGGTGAGTCGTGTCCGGGGCTGGCAAATGAGAGATGTGGTTGGTGAGTCCTGTGAGGGGCTGGCCAATGAGAGAGGTAGTTCGTGAGTCCGGTGAGGGGCTGGGCAGCCAATGAGAGCGATAGTTGGTGAGTCCTGTCCGGGGCTGGCAAATGAGAGAGGTAGTTGGTCAGTCCGGTGAGGGACTGGGTAGCCAATGAGAAAGGTGGTTGGTGAGTCCGGTGAGGGGCTGGGCAGCCAATGAGAGGTGGTTGGTGAGTCCAGTGAGGGGCTGGGCAGCCAATGAGAGAGGTGGTTGGTGAATCCGGTGAGGGGCTGGGCAGCCAATGAGAGAGGTGGTTGGTGAGTCCTGTGAGGGGCTGGCCAATGAGAGAGGTGGTTGGTGAGTCCGGTGAGGGGCCATGTGCCTGGACGTTGCACTCTGCGGTCTTTAGGAGAGACGGTAGTCGTTCCCAGATGATGGAAATGATTTTGACAGTAGGGGGGGCAAAACGAGTTCCGTTGTTCACATGGACCAATCAGTGTCTGTCCCTGCGCTAATGGACCAATCACCGTCAGCTCCCCCTGCACTAATGGACCAATCAGTGTCAGAAGCCCGTCGAACGGACCAATCAGCGACGCCCCGTGGCGTGCAGAGAGCTCTTACACAGGAAGTAAGAAATACGACCGAGGTAAGACAGAGGAAAAGGTCAGCCATTTTATGTGAAGGAAGTGATGTATAGGGCAGCCATTTCACGGAGAGAGAGAGAGAGAGCGAGAGAGCGAGAGACAGAGAGAGAGAAAGAGAGAGAGAGAGAGAAAGGAAGAGACAGAGAAAGAGAGAGAAAAAGAGAGAGAGAGAGAGAGAGAGAGAGAGAGAGAGAGAGAGAGAGAGAGAGAGAGAGAGAGAGAGAGAGACAGAGAGAGAGAGAGAGAGAGAGAGAGAGACCATCCCCACGGTATGGCAGCAGTAATGTAATGGGATGAGATGAGATGGGGAGAGATGCCAGGGAACTTTTTATGAACAATATGGTGGATCTGAAATCGATGGCCACTTCATTCCCTCCTTCGCTTTCTCTTCCTGTCAAATACATTACATGAAAAGACCAGCTGGCCACATGGTTTTTGTATTTGCTTTTGTATTTGTTTTTATTGTTGAATGTCCCGGCGTGTCTCTGGAATATGATGAAGATTCATGGGCTTTCAGGATGATTCATCTGTATGCAAATATTGCCCAGAAATTTAAACGACTGTGTTCTAGCAAAAAAAAAAATATATATATATATATCGTTTGGAATGTAATAAAGGTGCAGGTGCGGCAAACTTTCCCCAGAATTAACCACCCGTCCCCAGTAGTTTTAGGATGTGAACAAAGGTCAAAGTTGAACATCTGGACGGTCGTAGCTGGTAAACTTAAATAGGCTTCAATGCGGTGGTTTCTGTTTTAGCAAAGGGGATAACAGAAGAAGAGCAGGGTTTTAAACATCACAACGTGTTGGCTCATGTGGTGTTTAATAGATAGTGTTTAAATGTTTCCTCCATTTTGGCTGTTTGGGGTGACTTGGGGTCGGTTTAGAGCTGCATAGAAGTTTTAACAATGGGAGGAATTCAGCCCCTGTGTGTTTGTGTGGTCAATGTCAGTGTGTGTGTGTGTATGTGTGTGTGTTTGTGGTCAGTGTGTGTGTGTGTTTTGGGGTCTGTATGTGTGTGTGTGTTCGTGGTCAGTGTGCGTGTGTGTGGTCAGTGTTTATGTGTGCGTCTGTGTGTGTGCGTGTGTGTGTGTGTGTGTGGTCAGTGTTTATGTGTGCGTCTGTGTGTGTGTGGTCAGTGTTTATGTGTGCGTCTGTGTGTGTGTGTGTGCTCTGCTCTGCTCTGCTCCAGTGCTGGTTAACTACACAACATGAAGAACAGGAGATGGTTAACTACATAACATGAAGAACAGGAGATGGTTAACTACATAACATGAAGAACAGGAGATGGTTAACTACACAACATGAAGAACAGGAGATGGTTAACTACACAACATGAAGAACAGGAGATGGTTAACTACATAACATGAAGAACAGGAGATGGTTAACTACATAACATGAAGAACAGGAGATGGTTAACTACACAACATGAAGAACAGGAGATGGTTAACTACATAACATGAAGAACAGGAGATGGTTAACTACACAACATGAAGAACAGGAGATGGTTAACTACATAACATGAAGAACAGGAGATGGTTAACTACACAACATGAAGAACAGGAGATGGTTAACTACACAACATGAAGAACAGGAGATGGTTAACTACACAACATGAAGAACAGGAGATGGTTAACTACACAACATGAAGAACAGGAGATGGTTAACTACACAACATGAAGAACAGGAGATGGTTAACTACACAACATGAAGAACAGGAGATGGTTAACTACACAACATGAAGAACAGGAAATGGTTAACTACACAACATGAAGAACAGGAGATGGTTAACTACACAACATGAAGAACAGGAGATGGTTAACTACATAACATGAAGAACAGGAGATGGTTAACTACACAACATGAAGAACAGGAGATGGTTAACTACACAACATGAAGAACAGGAGATGGTTAACTACACAAAATGGAGGACAGGAGATGGTTAACTACACAAAATGGAGAACAGGAGATGGTTAACTACACAAAATGGAGAACAGGAGATGGTTAACTACACAAAATGGAGGACAGGAGATGGTTAACTACACAACTTGAAGAACAGGCAGATGGTTAACTACACAAAATGGAGGACAGGAGATGGTTAACTACACAAAATGGAGGACAGGAGATGGTTAACTTGTCTCGAGAGGATTTACATGATTAGGTTGAAGCTCTGTTTCTTCCTCAGACTTTTAACCAGTAGGAGAGCCAAGGCAATCTCTCCAGAATGATTCAAAGTATTTACTGGTGTTACATCGGCAGAGTGATGTCAAGTGGTTTTACGGAAATATGTCGAGGTTCTAAAATGAGGTTAGAGCGAGTTATAGTTCATATATATAATTATATTCCTCCTTTCTGTCTGTCTGTCTGTCTGTCTGTCTGTCTGTCTGTCTGTCTGTCTGTCTGTCTGTCTGTCTGTCTGTCTGTCTGTCTGTCTGTCTGTCTGTCTGTCTTTCTTTCTGACACTGTCTGACACTTTCTGTCTCTTTGACACTTTCTCTTTTTCTGGGTTGTCTATCTCCTTTTTCTTGTGAAAATGTTGTTTCACTTCGAAAAACCCAGACTATACTTTTCCCTTTGGCAAGGTGACACAAGAAACGAAAAAAAAAGTTCCCCAAAGCCGCTTTTAAACATTTCACCTTTGACTACTTTCACGGCTGTTGGAAATAGAGGGGCTTGAATCAGTGAGTGAATGAGTGAGCAAATCCCTGCCAAAATGAATGGAAAGTAAAGCGTGTGCCTTAAGCAATGAATTTGGGCTGTGAGAAGTCTGAGAGTAATAGTCATTTCAAGAGACAAGTCTAGCTACACACACACACACACACACACACACACACACACACACACACACACACACACACACACACACACACACACACAGTAGCTGAATCTGTGCCAGCTGTGAAATACTCCTTGTGTTTGCCACGGCTCCACTGAGCATGACAAAGCAGCTCAACGACATCAAAGATGAACTCCAAATCCAACACTGCTCACTAGCTCACTGACTGTCCGCTTCAATGGCCGACTGGCTGCAGTGCGCCCTGGGAAGTGGTGTTTTTATCAGCTCTGAATCAAATGAGCCTGCCAGCTGGAACGGTGTTACTGTGCACTGACAGGCGCGCTCTCGTACACACACACACACACACACACACACACACACACACACACACACACACACACACTGACTGTTGAACACGCAAACTTTCACACAACTGACGCAAGACTAGGCATCAAAGTAACTGTCAGACTCTGTATCTCCAGGATTGTAGTTGTGCAGACAATCTAGTGAGGCTTTTTATCGAAGCTCCACTACGTGACTTCAACAGAAATGTTGCCTCTGAAACACAACAAACAAATGAAAGATTTTGATTTATTTATGCTGAAATATATTTCCACGATGTAATTTAAACAAAAACATTGGCTGAAATATTGTTATTAATATCAGAAAACAAGGATTACTAAAATAGCATTTGAAACATGATTGTTTTCTCTCATTATTAGCTGATATGAAGTGTTTCCAAATTAGTTTTATTCTTTCGAACATTACATTACATATATTATACAATAAGATATTGTCTAAATATATAAATACAAAAGAATCCATGAGTTGACACAGCTACCAAGTCACAAAAACAATAAGCAAACAATATACAAACAATACGTACACAATATGCGAACAGTATGTAAACAATGCTTAAACATGCTTACAAATGGGGTTCTTCAGACGGTGCAGAGTGTGTAGAAAGAGGAGCGTGGATTTAGATTGCGGCGTGCCCTGTCTATGCTGTCTGATTCTATGTTCTGGTGGGAACATGGGGGACCTGTTTTGAAAGTGTCACTCTACTTTCTCTGAACCTCAGTGGGTCTGACTTCAGAGCTGAGTCATACTTGGACTCCCGCTCAGAAGAATGATGCAGTGGTGTGAGTGTGTGTGTGTGTGTCTGTGTTTATGTGTGTGCGTATGTGTTCATGTGTGTGTGTGTTTCACCCTGTGCTCGGCTGACTGAGTACAGCTAGCTCAGCGGACACCACAGGCTTTGACGGATCCTGCACTATTAGGCTAGCTAGCACGGGGCTCTGCTTCAAAGCAGATCTACCTCAGATTAGATTAGCCTGCAGCGCTAGGTAGCGTGTAGCACCATGCTAAAGTATCATAGCGCGCTATGCTAGCTATCATATCACCCTGCTACAGTAGCTTGGCAGGCTAGGCTACTCAGCTTCGCTAGGGTGCCAGTTTGTTTCAAAGCGGCTCCTCTGATGCAGACAAGTTGGCGCGGTGCGCCGTCTAGCTTGGCTGAGAAGGACTCCTGTCTCCTCCAGACAGATTAGCACGATACACTGGCTGCCTCTGCTAGCTGTGATTTGGCCCAGGAGCTGGATTAAGCCATGGGGCGTGTTGTTTGGATAAAGGTTAGAGTAATAGCTGGAGAGGAAGCAGACACGTTGGAGGAGGAAGGGGAGGAAGAGGGAGAAGGAAAGGAGAGGAGAGGAGACATGTATGTGTGCGTGTACGTGTATAATCTTTCCGTATCCTTTCATGTTGATCCTCTTTGATCCTACGGTAAAAGCTAAAGCTACTTTAGCTTCCATTAGAAGCTAATCCCACGTAACCCAGGGAAGCCGTCACTCTAAAGTCCTGTTCCCGCAGCGCTCCGTTCAGCATACAAATCCCACAATGCCACGCTGGGCAAGCCACTCCACACTCCACGGGTCGACCTGGCGCGTAGCGGGAAAGCTGTGTTCACAGAAAAAACGGAAAGGTGAAACCGTGGTGTTTTTATCAGCTCAGAGTCAAATGAGTCTGTCAGCTTGAATGGGAGAGCCATCGATGAATAAACATCAATGGCAGATGTAGAACACAGTCAGGGTGGACATCGGTACTTCAGCTTGACATGTTAACGTTTCTTTTAAGAATGGCTTTTTCATATTTTTTATATTGTACAAATGTTTTAAGTGGTTTAGGAAACGGTTCTAGTTTGGTATGTTTGGTTTTCTTCAGAGTGGTAGAAGCGTTTTGGATTTTGCTTGTGCGCTGGCAATAGTCCAGTTTTCGATGTTTTACTTTGTTCAATTTGAAATATTTCAGTTTTTGTTTTTGGACTTGGCCAGTTGCTTCCGCATGTATCTTAGTCTGTTACTTATTCTAATTAATTTAGAGTTTTACTTGGGTTATTAGTTTAGCTTTAAACGGAAAATCTGCGCCTGAAAACCACACCCCATAGTAAACATTTACCAGTTAAATTGATTGTTGAAGTTGTTGTTATTCTTTGAAATGTGGATGCTAGTTAAATAATCATTTCGCACGGATGATTTTTTCTTGTCCTCTTTAGTTCAGAGCTACGTTCTACAATCCAATGACGCCACAATGCTCTGGCTAACGACTCCATACTTAAAGGCTGTCACTGAAAAGAACCTATTAGACGATGATTCAGGACCCCCTCTGGCACTCTCTCCATCACTAATTACCGCTCTGTGTGTGTGTGTGTGTGTGTGTGTGCGCTGTAATTACATTCTGCAGACTTTCAGGCGCATTGTTTGGACACCTGCGGCTCCTATGCCGCTCTCCTCCTTCTTCTCCTTCTGTTTCTCCTCCTCTTCTCTTTTCTCCTCCTACTCCTCCTCCTCTTCTCTTTTCTCCTCCTCCTCCTCCTCTTTTCTCCTCCTCCTCCTCTTCTGTTTTCTCCTTCTCCTCCTCCTCTTTTCTCCTCCTCTTCTCTTTTCTCCTCCTCTGTTTTCTCCTCCTCTTCTCTTTTCTCCTCCTCTTCGGTTTTCTCCTTCTCCTCCTCCTCTCCTTTGATCCTGATTTCCCTTGGCCTCTAATTGGCTGGAGGAGGCAGAGGGGGCGGACCTTGAAGAGGAGTAAGAATCATCATTTCAAAGTTCATTTCTTTGGAGAGAAAAACAAATGAATATGCGTATGCGGTGAAGGGCTTTTGATTAAATGATTGTTGCTACCCAGCTGTAAACACACACGCACAGGGATGGAGGCAGGGAGGCAGGGAGGGAGGCAGGGAGGGAGGGAGGGAGGGAGGGAGGGAAGGAGGGAGGGAGGGAAGTAGGGAGGGAAGTAGGGAGGGAGAGAAATTGAAAGTGGTGTTAGTTTCCTACCATCTCGGCCTTCAGTGTTTTAAGTCACATGGTATAACAGACAAAGGGACAGGCAAATGGAGAGATGGATGGACAGAGATACGGAGAGATGGAGAGATAGAGATATGGAGAGATGGAGGGACAGAGATATGGAGAGATGGAGAGACAGATATGGAGAGACAGAAATGGAGAGATGGAGAGATAGAGATATGGAGAGATGGAGGGACAGAGATATGGAGAGATGGAGGGACAGAGATCCGGAGAGACGTAGAGACAGCCATACATCACCTCCGGGCTAGTCACTCTGCTCCCACAATGCAGCAGTGATAGTCGTCATGGGTACACACATGACCCAACTAGAGTTGATGGTTACCGTCAAAACAAACCCTGACAGACACAATGGTCTTTATCCTTCAGAACATCTCTTTCTCTCTCTCTCTCTCTCTCTCTCTCTCTCTCTCTCTCTCTCTCTCTCTCTCTCTCTCTCTCTCTCTCTCTCCTTCAAACTGTCCCTCTCTATCTCTCTCTCCTTCAAACCATCCATCTCTCTCTCTCTCTATCTTTCTCTTTCTCTCTCTCCCTCTCCTTCAAACTGTCCCTCTCTCTCTCTCTCTCTCTCTTTCTCTCTGTCTTTCTCTCTCTCTTTCTCTGTGTCTTTGCTCTCTCTGTTACAACATAATTCTCCTGAAGGGATTATATTTCCCTCTTGATCTCTGCCATCTTTTCAATGTATCTCTTTTTCTATATCTCTTACACTCTCTCTCTGCATCTCGTTTTGTCCTCTGTTCTCCAGTTACACTTAGTTGTGAGAGCTGTGTGTGTGTGTGTGGGGGGGCGGGGGACAGAGGGTGAGTGATACATTGCCACTGTGATCTCCTGCAGCTTTGTGCTGGCCCTGACATGATGGGATCTGATCAGATTGCATAGTCTGTCTGAACCCTGGGAGGCTGACGCAAACACCCCCTCCCATTGACTGTTTGTGTGTGTGTGTGTGTGTGTGTGTGTTTCTGACTCCGCTAATACATGTACGCGTGTGTGCGAAAGAGCGAGTGCCCTGACTTCCTGGTTGCTCTCGGAGCAGGCTGCCATTGGCTGAGACAGGCTGCGGTTCGACCCCGAGCCTATTTGATCTAATCCACTGCAAACCGAAGAAACACAAACGTCGATGCCAAAATATTAGTTATTTTCGAGTAGGTTTTTCCCCCCCCCCCCACGGAGAAGTATGAAATGATGTATTTTCGGTGCCTGACATCAGACTGAGGTAGCAGCCGTTGTTCCTTCCCGCTGTGGAGGGTGTGGGTCTGTTTGCCGCGGCTAGCAAGGCCGCATGCCGCTCACAGTTTCCATTAAAAGACACACTAAGTCACTGCAACTGGTCCATTTGGCTGCCAGTGGGGATTCATTAAGACCCAAAATGGCTCCCAGGGAGAGAGATGATGCTCAAGCTGTCACATCGATAATGGAAGCACTCGCTGTTTCTCTGTCGGGCCCACAGTGTGTGTGTGTGCCCGTGTGTGTGTTTGTGTTTTTAGTGTTCCAGTTACATTGTTTGAATGCGTGTGGGTGTGTGTGTGTGTGTGTGTGTGCGTCCGTTTGCGAGTCTGTGTGTGTGTGTGTGTGTCTGTGTCTGTGTGTGTGTTTGTGTTTTTAGTGTTCCAGTTATATTGTATGAATGCGTGTGGGTGTGTTTACGCACAGCAGATTACTGGTGTTCACATGTCAGGCACGCTCTAGGCAGGAGACGCTACAATCAGGCCTGTCACAGGAACCTTTAATATCTCTGCTTGTGTGACACACACACACACACGCCGGCTTCAGACTGTCTGATCGAATGCTCTGCTTTTCGCACCCATGTGAGGTACAAAAGATATGCTTTTGTGTGTGTGTGTGTGTGTGTGTGTGTTTGTGCTTGCCTTCTCGAGGTCTTTGTGTTGTTAGAGTTCTCTTTATCCTTCCTCCTTTTCATTTCTGTACGTTTTACAATTCAGCCTTCATTTATTACCAGTAACATTGGCAGTGTATTCGTGTGGATGTGTGTGTTTGTGTCTGTCTTTCTGTGCCTGTGTGTGTGTCTGTCTTTCTGTGTGTGTGTGTGTGTGTGTGTGTCTATGTTTGTGTGAGTGTGTGTGTGTCTGTCTTTGTGTGTGTCTGTCTGTCTTTGTGTGAGTGTGTCTGTCTGTCTTTGTGTGAGTGTGTGTGTGTGTGTGTGTCTATGTTTGTGTGAGTGTGTGTGTGTCTGTCTTTGTGTGTGTCTGTCTGTCTTTGTGTGAGTGTGTGTGTGTGTGTGTGTCTATGTTTGTGTGAGTGTGTGTGTGTCTGTCTTTGTGTGTGTCTGTCTGTCTTTGTGTGAGTGTGTGTGTGTGTGTGTGTCTATGTTTGTGTGAGTGTGTGTGTGTCTGTCTTTGTGTGTGTGTGTCTGTCTTTGTGTGTGTGTGTGTGTGTGTGTGTGTCTATGTTTGTGTGAGTGTGTGTGTGTCTGTCTTTGTGTGTGTGTGTCTGTCTTTGTGTGAGTGTGTGTGTGTCTATGTTTGTGTGAGTGTGTGTGTGTCTGTCTTTGTGTGTGTGTGTGTGTGTGTGTGTGTGTCTATGTTTGTGTGAGTGTGTGTGTGTCTGTCTTTGTGTGTGTGTGTCTGTCTTTGTGTGTGAGTGTGTGTGTGTCTGTCTTTGTGTGTGTGTGTCTATCTTTGTGTGAGTGTGAGTGTGTGTGTGTCTGTCTTTGTGTGTGTGTGTCTGTCTTTGTGTGTGTGTGTCTGTCTTTGTGTGTGTGTGTGTGTGTCTATCTTTGTGTGAGTGTGAGTGTGTGTGTGTCTGTCTTTGTGTGTGTGTCTGTCTTTGTGTGTGTGTGTGTGTGTGTGTCTATGTTTGTGTGAGTGTGTGTGTGTCTGTCTTTGTGTGTGTGTGTCTGTCTTTGTGTGTGTGTGTGTGTGTGTGTATTGGTGTGGTTTGGTGTTTTTCAGTGAATAACTGTTTCCTCCGAGGGCCATGGCTGTGACACCAAGGCCTCCGAAGGTTTTCACTGAAACTTTATTCACATCCATTTACATTACAAACACAGATGCTATTCCATGGTGGGTGTTTTATTTTACATATTCCTTTCAGAAAAGAGAGAGAGAACTTCTCTGAAACGTGTGTTTCTTCCCCGCCAGACACGTATGTGTAGAGGTGGCTTCCACTTTGAGGCGTGTAACTTTTATAACCAGCGTCCATTCTGGCTAACTGAACGACTGAATCAGTAGTTATTGGAATAGTTAAACCGATCATAATCATAACGGAAACCATCTGTGAAAGAACAAGCGGGCAAAATGACCCACCTTCCATCACTGCAGCCAATCAAAGCCTGCTCATTCTAAACAAAATGACCCACCTTCCATCGCTGCAGCCAATCAAAGCCTGCTCATTCTAAACAAAATGACCCACCTTCCATCGCTGCAGCCAATCAAAGCCTGCTCATTCTAAACAAAATGACCCACCTTCC
>CM030187.1:15149477-15159477 GCA_017639675.1 Aplochiton taeniatus
ACAATAAAACGTATAAGATAGAATCCAGACCTTGACAAGTGTGTACTGGTCCCCCCTGAACTCTGATTGGGCGATTTGATCTGAGGCGAAGAGATCGGGCTCTCTTTCATTCGCAATGAATACACACACACACACACACACACACACACACACAGCTCCACAAACGCATACACAGACACACACACATACACACACACACACACACACACAGCTCCACACACGCATACACACACACACACACACACACACACACACACACACACATTCACACAAGCACACACAACAGGAACACACTGTAGATGAAAATCCTTCATTAGACTGGTGGGCTGCCATTCTCCCCCTGGGGTCAGAATGGCACCTTGGAATAACAGTAACACTTCACTGGTTTATATTGGCTGGTGTTATGAAAACATGGCTGGAGAATCAGGAACCTCATTAGTACACTGTATGTCTCTGCTCTTTGAATATTACAAATCATCTCCTCTGTCACTGATTCAAATCCAACCACCAATATTTAGAGAGGGCAATTAACGAAACAACATTAGTCACAAAGCCTTTTAGCAAAACCTAACAAAGTCATTATGGAGTTTTTTTTCATTTATGTTTACGAAGGCGTATGTCGGTGTGACTTTGTGATTGTCCGTGTTGCCGTTGTCGTCATTAGGTTAGGGTTTTTACCCAAGTGGGGGTGAGGGTTGAGGAAGGACATGAAGCCATAACCAAACTTTATTGACATAAAACCTTGACAAAAACAATGCAAGCACATGGAACAAGGCTTGGGCAGTGCTTAAATACCAAACAAGAATACGCATACACCCACACACACACACCCACACACACACACACATACACACACACACACACACACACACACACACACACACACACACACAATCACACACAGCTCCACAAACGCATACACACACACACAGCTCCACACACGCATACACCCACACACACACACACACACAGCTCCACAAACGCATACACACACACACACATACACACACACACGGCTCACGCACACACACACACACACACACACACACACACACACACACACACACGCACTGACTGCCTCATGACCCACAGCTGTTTTTGATATTGTACTATTAAAACCTTACTGTGTGACCGCTTAGAGTCATCTCTCTCTCTCTCTCTCTCTCTCTCTCTCTCTCTCTCTCTCTCTCTCTCTCTCTCTCTCTCTCTCTCTCTCTCTCTCTCTCTCTCTCTCTCTCTCTCTCTCTCTCTCTCTCTCTCTCACACACACAAGCCTTCCTTACAGTAATGGCTGAACAACAAATAAAGAATATCTGTTTTCCCCGGGCAAAATGCCACCCCTGTCACCGGTCATGTTAAAACTTCATTATTTGACTTGCTCCATAAGCCTGGGAACCAGGGGAAGAGCCCACAGGCTTACAGCAGACAGGCAGTGCACACAGACAGTAGCCCCACCCTGGTGAAGGTAACTCAAAGGGTGTCTGCAACACTAAACTAGATGAACTGGATGGAGGAGAGAGTGACTGACTCTGCTCTGGTGTGTGTAGCGGCGGTTAAAAGAAAAGACCCACCAGTTGAAAGTTCTTTGACACTCTTTTGATGGTTGAATCACCTAAGGGTTTAGAATGCCATCGATATGCTATTATGCTATGTCATGGTTTGATTAGATGCTACCCAGAATGTCATAGTTAGATCAAGTGTTGAGGTCAGAAAAGTGCAATGTCATGACTGGAGCTGGTGTTACTAAATGGTTCTAGAAGTACTGTGGCATGACTAGAGCTTGTGTTATAGAAGTACTGTGGCATGACTAGAGCTTGTGTTATAGAAGTACTGTGTCATGACTAGAGCTGGTGTTATAGAAGTGCTGTGTCATGACTAGAGCTGGTGTGATAGCACGTTGTCATGGGTTCCTAGTTAGAACAGTTCTTTATGCTACGTCATGGTTAGAGCGTCATGGTTTCTTAGTTAGAACGGTTCTCTGTCATGTTTTACATCAGTTGGTCGTCATGGTTTCCTTGTTTTACGTCAGTTGAACCCTGGTTGACTCCTCCACCAAGTTCTCCCACCACTCCTTACTGTCACCACAGAGACAGCCGGTCCTGTAAGACAGAGACGAACATCTTCCTGAGGAACTTCTCTCCTCTGAGGATGGCTGTGTGTGTGTGTGTGTGTGTGTGTGTGTGTGTGTGTGTGTCTGTGTGTGTGTGTCTGTGTGTGTGTGTGTGTGTGTGTGTGTGTGTGTGTGTGTGTGTGTGTGTGTCAGTGCTAGACCCTGGTGATGACCCACTTTGTGAGGGGCAGGGGGTGAGAAGGGGGGGGAGGGGAGGAGAGAAGGAGGATGAGGAGGGGTAGGGAGAGAGGAGAGGAGCAGATCAGTCCTCTCTCAGTATCTACATAGCAACACAATGCAAGACTCAGAGGTCCCAACAAGACTTAAAAAAACATATTCATGCATTTATTACCAGTAGGCTGTTAGACTACTGTACTGGTCTTAATTCATTTATTACCAGTAGGCTGTTAGACTACTGTACTGGTCTTAATTCATTTATTACCAGTAGGCTGTTAGACTACTGTACTGGTCTTCATTCATGTATTACCAGTAGGCTGTTTGACTACTGTACTGGTCTTCATTCATGTATTACCAGTAGGCTGCTAGACTACTGTACTGGTCTTCATTCATTTATTACCAGTAGGCTGCTAGACTACTGTACTGGTCTTCATTCACTTATTACCAGTAGTCTGGACTACAGTAATGGTCTTCATTCATTTTTTACCAGTAGGCTGTTAGACTACTGTACTGGTCTTCATTCATTTATTACCAGTAGGCTGTTAGACTACTGTAATGGTCTTCAGTCATTTATTACCAGTAGGCTGTTAGACTGCTGTAATGGTCTTCATTCATGTATTACCAGTAGGCTGTTAGACTACTGTACTGGTCTTCATTCACTTATTACCAGTAGGCTGTTAGACTACTGTACTGGTCTTCATTCATTTATTACCAGTAGGCTGTTAGACTACTGTACTGGTCTTCATTCATTTATTACCAGTAGGCTGTTAGACTACTGCAATGGTATTCATTCATGTATTACCAGTAGGCTGTTAGACTACTGTACTGGTCTTCATTCATTTATTACCAGTAGGCTGCTAGACTACTGTACTGGTCTTAATTCATTTATTACCAGTAGGTGTTAGACTGCTGTACTGGTCTTCATTCACTTATTACCAGTAGGTTGTTAGACTGCTGTAATGGTCTTCATTGATGTATTACCAGTGGGCTGTTAGACTACTGTACTGGTCTTCATTCATGTATTACCAGTAGGCTGCTAGACTACTGTACTGGTCTTCATTCATTTATTACCAGTAGGCTGCTAGACTACTGTACTGGTCTTCATTCACTTATTACCAGTAGTCTGGACTACAGTAATGGTCTTCATTCATTTTGTACCAGTAGGCTGCTAGACTACTGTACTGGTCTTCATTCATTTATTACCAGTAGGCTGCTAGACTACTGTACTGGTCTTCATTCATTTATTACCAGTAGGCTGCTAGACTACTGTACTGGTCTTCATTCACTTATTACCAGTAGTCTGGACTACAGTAATAGTCTTCATTCATTTTGTACCAGTAGGCTGCTAGACTACTGTACTGGTCTTCATTCACTTATTACCAGTAGTCTGGACTACAGTAATGGTCTTCATTCGTTTTTTACCTGTAGGCTGTTGGACTACTGTAATGGTCTTCATTCATTTATTACCAGTAGGCTGTTAGACTA
This sequence comes from Aplochiton taeniatus, assembly GCA_017639675.1. Lineage (NCBI taxonomy): Eukaryota > Metazoa > Chordata > Actinopteri > Galaxiiformes > Galaxiidae > Aplochiton > Aplochiton taeniatus. The sequence goes on from CM030187.1 coordinate 15,153,250, forward strand.
CTGTACTGGTCTTCATTCATTTATTACCAGTAGGCTGCTAGACTACTGTAATGGGATTCATTCATGTATTACCAGTAGACTGTTAGACTACTGTACTGGTCTTCATTCATTTATTACCAGTAGGCTGCTAGACTACTGTACTGGTCTTAATTCATTTATTACCAGTAGGCTGTTAGACTACTGTACTGGTCTTCATTCACTTATTACCAGTAGGTTGTTAGACTGCTGTAATGGTCTTCATTGATGTATTACCAGTGGGCTGTTAGACTACTGTACTGGTCTTCATTCATTTATTACCAGTAGGCTGTTAGACTGCTGTAATGGTCTTCTCTCAGGTCGTGCCAAAGAATCACTTAGATGACTGTAGCTCGTTCAGAATGCTGCTGCTAGACTTTAATAAACATCCAAAAATACTGTGTGCACATATTACACCAATTCTCTGATCACTACACTGGCTACCTAAGTGTCAGAGAATGGATTTTAAATACTATTGCTCACTTACAAGTCACTAAATAATTTCTGATCCAATTAGCCTGTATTTTAATTAGACTTACTGAGAAGGGTTTTCCTGCAGGGGAGGGATCTCTCTCTCTCAGACACACAAACACACACACACAAAGTGACTCACCTGAAAATATCTCACTTTTATGGGACACCTTGTAATAAATTCTCTCTAGAAAATAACTGGGCTTATTATTCTGCACATTCTGAACTACAATTGTAAAGTTTGGAAGCTTGACTCTTGGAAAGTTAGAATATATACTGTATATATTGTCGTGGATTTTTTATGTCTCCACACTCCAGTGAGATCGAAATAATGAAATACTTTGAGAAATAATGTCCGCTTGCTTTTAGTGGTTTTAATGGAGATGAGTAAAAAAAAAGGTAACAGAGTTGATATACAATATATCAACCACAAAGTAACAAAATAAAACTGATCAGATAAAAAGAAAACCCTAACTGCAGTCTAAAGTCATACAAAAATGAGAACGTATGACTGGTGCGCACAAAATCACAACACCCCCTAACGTCCCTTATATACACGCTTCGTTAGGAATGTTGATTAGTGCAACTGCAGTCAGCATCTCCTGTCTTTCGGACCTTCCTAGATCAAAGAGTTTATTGCACAGGGCAATAAATAATGCCATCTGGCTGACCGGTCCTCAAGCCTGTCATCTTAACTACCTAAACAGGGAGAATACACAAATGGCTAAGCCCTTCATGATGACTGTTAGGTGAAGAGATTAACCCCAAGGCTTCAACCTAACTAGCAAAGGGGAACTTTGTTTGAACTCATAGGAAAAACACAGAGTAACATTTCATAGTTAAGGCTAAAGAGAGAGAGAGAGATACATTACATTCAAATGAATTGTGTGCAATACAGCCTTAGTCAGACAAACTAAAAAGACACAAACAAAGTCACCAACAAGGTCATAGCCTCAAACAACACAAGACATCCTCACAGACCTGTTTACCGCATTTAACCAGAGTGCTCTATGTGTAACACTAAAAGATGCTGCATCAGCCCACACACAGAATCAGTCGTTGGTTAATACCTTGTTCAGTAATGAAACACAGATATATCTGTGATGTTGTGTAGGTAAGGACCAGGCAGCCTGTAAGTCAGCCGTCATGTGTAGGATGGGTGTCTTAATGGATGTGTTGATAATTGTATTTTCTGATTTCGTAACAATGTGTTTATTCAGACATGGTTTAAGTGTCGACGTGATGGACAGTGCAACTCCATAACTAATTTGACACATGACAGTGAGAGGCAGGTGAACAGAGAGAGAGAGAGAGAGAGAGAGAGAGAGAGAGAGAGAGAGAGAGAGAAGAGAGGCACAAGATAGAGAGAAAGAGAATGAGAGAGAGAGAGAGAGAGAGAGAGAGAGAGAGAGAGAGAGAGAGAGAGAGAGAGAGAGAGAGGGAGGGAGAGAGAGAGAGAGAGAGAGAGAGAGAAAGACAGAGGGAGAGAGAGAGCGAGAAAGACAGGGAGAGAGAGAGAGATAGAGACGGAGATTGAAGGAGAGTGAGTGAGGGAAAAATGTAAATCTTAGGCAATAAACTATGATAGCGTGTCTTAGAGAACGAGAGAGAAAGACATTCGACATACAGTTTTTTTTTTGTCCCTATCTTAAATCCACACACATCGAACCTGAAAAAAACAATCTCTTAACTGGAGTCATTCCTGTCTCAGCATACTGCCAGGGGAGAAGGAGATGGAGACGGACATGTAGATACAAAGACAGAGACAGAGACAGAGACAGAGACAGAGACAGAGACAGAGACAGAGACAGAGACAGAGACAGAGACAGAGACAGAGACAGAGAGAGTGTTGTAGTGAACCAGTCATGACTTGCTACTGATGTCACTGCTAACAAAGGAGGAGAGGAACGGGGAGGGAGGAGGGGAAAGAGAGAAGAAGGGTGAGAGAAAGAGGGAGCAAGAGGAGGAGAGAGACAGGAGGGAGAGAGAGAAAGAGGGGAGAGAGGCAGCGAGAGAGAGAGAGAGAGAGAGAGAGAGAGAGAGAGAGAGAGAGAGAGAGAGAGAGAGAGAGAGAGAGAGAGAGAGAGAGCAACAGAGGGGAGAGAGAGAGAGAGAGAGAGAGAGAGAGAGAGAGAGAGAAAAAGAGGGGAGAGAGGCAGCGAGAGAAAGAAAGAGAGAGAGAGAGAGAGAGAGAGAGAGAGAGAGAGAAAGAGATAGAGAGGAGACAAAACTAAACCGTAAACTATCTGTCATGCAATGCCAAATTCCCCAAAAGATGGCCAATCACATTCACTTTCTTAGCAATCTGAACCAATGACCTGTTTAGTTGACAGGAGACCAATTGCTTTTTATCCAATTAAGTCCGGTCTTTGTCGGTCAGCACTGGAGTTTGTTGGATGGTTTTAGTTGCCTAGGAGACATAAATTAGTTGTCAACAACGATTCCTGCTGTTTTTTCTAATTTGTTGTCGTTGTTGGTACAAAAGCAATAATTACAACGGTCCAAAAACAAAAACAAATCTAAACGCTGGCATATTGATACACAGATAAACCCAGTCCTATATTCACTATGCAATAATCCAAGACTAAATCAAAATAATTTAGGAACATTTAATCCATATATACTCTGGTATTTGTCAGTATAATATCAGTGTTTTATAGCAGGCATTTGTATTCCTCGTACAACCTTTGACTGCAGATCCTTCCTGGATCAGACTCTTATGTTGTATGCTTCACTGAATAGTCCAACGAGTCTAATGAATAAAGCAACATGTTCCTAATACATTTTTGAAAGGCCCTTTCCCCCAAACCCTTTACGCTTTAAAACGCATACCATCCAATGCCAATGCTAACTGACAACTGAAGTTGTTCTGAAATATATAATGTTATCTCCAGACCACCTCATTAGACCTGTATATGTGTGGTACAGCTGTGTTCTCACGTCATATTTCATATTTTATTATTATTATTATGGATATGACGTTATCCAGACCACCTCATTGTACCTGGTCCATTCTGACCAAACTGTACGTCTACGTGTGCTAGGTTTACATCATATTTCATATTTTAGCATTAGTAGTTGAAGTATAATTATTTATAAATATATACAGTACTGTGCAAAAGTTTTAGGCAGGTGTGTAAAGTAAGAATGCTTTCAACAATCAAAGTGTTAATAGTTTGTTTTTATCAACTAAATGTAACGTGGATGAACAAATGAACAATCTAAATCACTCTTTGCTTTCACATTTTTGCCAGCATTTTTTCACATCTGCCTAAAACTATTGCACAGTACTGTATATATATATATATACAGTTACAACCAAGGGGTCTGGATAATGTTATTGTTATATATATATATATATATATATATATATATATATAAATAACATTATCCAGACCCCTTGGTTGTAACTGTTCCATTTATTCTATGCTGTACGTCTGTCTGTTTCCTGGTAGAGACACAGGTTTTATCATATTTCAAAATTTTAAAGGAATCATATTCTCACATTCATCTCCTTTCTGCGGGTGGCCATGCAATAAAGATCTCTGACATCATTTGAACAAGTCTGTTACTCTATCAAGACTATTATTTTATTTTATTTTATTTCAATTATACTGGGATTACTGGCTGAGACTGTCTCTTTAAGGAGGCAGGTCATGACAGAATACACGTGTGTGTGTGTGTGTGTGTGTGTGTGTGTGTGTGTGTGTGTGCGCGTGCGTGCGTGCGTGCGTGCGTGCGTGCGTGCGTGCGTGCATGCGTGGGTGTGTGTGTGAATTCAAACAGTCCTCCTAATGTCATGGGAAGTAACATTGTGTGATATCCAAGGCTGGTCTTCCTGTAGCTATCTCTTTGGAGCCCATGCAATTTCAACATGCCTCACCTTAATGTCCTCTTCCTACACCTCCTCAGGCCTGTGTACCTGCACACGTCTCACGTCATAGATTAGATAGCTAATAAAATAATAATAATAATAATAATAATAATAATAATAATAATAATAAACATGGTGGTTGCCCTCCCCGTTTCCCAAGGACTGCCCATCTGAACCAGAGATCTCTCTGTGGAGTCATTTCAACATTTCTGTTATCATATCCATCTAGTTATTACACCCTGTGTTTATCCACCCAGAAATCGCTTCCAGTATGAAACCTCTATCCATTTAAACACGTTATTCTGTGTAGATATCCAGGGCTTGTAGACCTTTCTATGGCTATCTGTTTCAGTGTTAAACCTCCATACATTTAAACACGTTATTCTGTGTAGATATCCAGGGCTTGTAGACCTTTCTATGGCTATCTGTTTCAGTGTTAAACCTCCATACATTTAAACACGTTCTCGTTCCTCTTTGTAGATAATCTAGATGTCCGTCGTTCCTGGACAGAGAACTAGATCTAGACCCCATAGATCATGTAATTTGCTGACAAGTGTTTGTTTGAGCTCCAGTCCGGAATGACACATGGGGCCTGTAGTTTGTAATTTAAACAGTTCTGTCCTAATATCCATACATTGTTTGATTCCTATTTGCTGATATTCATACTTTGTCTGATTCCTATTGGCTAATATCCATACTTTGTTTGATTCCTCTTTGCTAATATCCATACTTTGTCTGATTCCTCTTTGCTAATATCCATACTTTGTTCCTTCTTTGCTAATATCCATACTTTGTTCCTTCTTTGCTAATATCCATACTTAGTTTTTTTCTTTGCTAATATCCGTCATTTGTTCCTTCTTCGCTAATATCCGTTATTTGTTAATTCTTTGCTAATATCTGTAATTTGTTCCTTCTTTGCTAATATCCATACTTTGTTCCTTCTTTGCTAATATCCATACTTTGTTTTTATCTTTGCTAATATCCATACTTTGTTCCTTCTTTGCTAATATCCCACTTTGTTCCTTCTTTGCTAATATCCCTACTTTGTTCCTTCTTTGCTAATATCCATACTTTGTTCTTTCTTTGCTAATATCCATACTTAGTTTTTATCTTTGCTAATATCCTTTGTTCCTTTCTTCGTCAGACATCCGCGGCCTGCAGGCGTTCCTGGACCAGACGTCTCGCCAGGGAGTGGACGTGTCTCTGCAGAGAGTGGACAGGAACATCAGTCGCGTCTTCAACAACCTGTTCACCACCATGAGGACGGAGGAGCTGAACCGCTACAGAGACACGCTGCGACGCGCCATCCTGCTGCTCAGCCCACAGGGGGCGCACAACTTCATACAGCAGGTCAGGGGGCAGCACAACTTCATACAGCAGGTCAGGGGGCAGCACAACTTCATACAGCAGGTCAGGGGGCGGCACAGCTTCATACAGCAGGTCAGGGGGGCACAACTTCATACAGCAGGTCAGGGGGGCACAACTTCATACAGCAGGTCAGGGGGCGGCACAGCTTCATACAGCAGGTCAGGGGGGGGGACAACTTCATACAGCAGGTCAGGGGAGGGGACAACTTCATACAGCAGGTCAGGGGGCGGCACAGCTTCATACAGCAGGTCGGGGGGGCACAACTTCATACAGCAGGACAGGGGGGCACAACTTCATACAGCAGGTAAGGGGGCGCACAACTTCATACAGCAGGTCGGGGGGGCACACAACTTCATACATTAGGTCGGGGGGGCACACAACTTCATACAGCAGGTCGGGGGGGCACACAACTTCATACAGCAGGACAGGGGGGCACACAACTTCATACAGCAGATCGGGGGGCGCACAACTTCATACAGCAGGACAGGGGGGCACAACTT
>CM030187.1:15171977-15176977 GCA_017639675.1 Aplochiton taeniatus
CACAGATACACAGATACAGGTGCAAACACAGACACACTGATGCTCACACACACACACACACACACACACACACACAGATACACAGATACAGGTGCAAACACAGACACACACACACACACAGACACACTGATGCTCACACACACACACACACACACACACAGACGATCACACACTTACACATGCACAGATACAGGTGCAAACACAGACACTGATGCTCACACACACACACACACACACAGACGATCACACATTTACACATGCACAGATACAGGTGCAAACACAGACACTGATGCTCACACACACACACATACACAGACGATCACACACTTACACATGCACAGATACAGGTGCAAACACAGACACTGATGCTCACACACACACACACACACACACAGATACACAGATACAGTCATCACACACAAACTCAAGCACTGGTTGAAATTAAGAAGGGCTTTGTAAACACAAGGTTAAGCTTAGCGGAGGGGCTGACCACATAGCACAACGATGTGCAGCTGTGAACATTTCTAGATGAACACTAACACCCACTAACACACACCAACACTCACCAACACACACCAACACACACTAACACACACTAACACACACTAACACACACCAACATACACTAACACACACTAACACACACTTACACACACCAACACACATTAACACACACTAACACACCAACACACACCAACACACACTAACACACACCAACACACACCAACACACACCAACACACACTAACACACACTAACACACACTAATACACACCAACACACTAACACACACTAACACGCCAACACACGCTAAGACACCAACGCACACCAACATACCAACGCACACCAACACACCAACACACACCAACACACTAACACACACTAACACACCAACACACACTAAGACACCAACGCACACCAACACACCAACACACTAGCGCACACCAACACACTAGCACACACTATAGCACAGGGGTAGGTTGTAATGCAAGGTCTCCCGTCTCCACGGAGCGGCTGATCTTTTCACAGAGCGAGGGAGTTTAAAGAAAAGAACCTTCCTTCCCTCTGTCACGTCAAACTGTTTGACCCGCACTGTGGCATACTGCAGAGAGGCTAACGTAGAATTGACCACCTAGAATGAGTCCTTGTGAATTGATACTGGGCATCTCCGTAGTTGGTTCAAATCATTGCATTGGGTAACGAACTCTCCGGGCCTCGGCTATGTGTCCAGTATGTGTTTTAGTCTGGAAATGACACAAAGGAGCCATTTTGAATCCGAGCTGAGTGTGACTTTGTCAAAAAGCCGCCCTTGGGAGGGAGCAACCTGCCTAGCTGAACGGTGTGCTGCTGCTGTGTGCTTCTATGGTTAGAGTTCTGTCTTTGACTAAAGCATTGTTCTGACTCCGGCACTACGTGTGTGTGTGTGTGTGTGTGTGTGTGTGTGTGTTATGATAGGCAGACAAATGTTACTTGTCCGCTGTCTCAACCTATTATTCTTTGGTGACACACACACACTCACACATACACATACACACACTGCTGTCACACTATATTTTTCATGTTGGCACCTATTCTCCCTCTCTCCCTCTGTCTCACACACACACACACACACACACACACACACACACACACACACACAGAATCACGCTGCTGTCGCACCATATCTGTCTGGTTGCCACGTATTCTCTCTCTCTCTGACTGTCTTTCGCTTTCTCTCTCTCTCTCTCTCTCTCTCTCTCTCTCTCTCTCTCTCTCTCTCTCTCTCTCTCTCACACACACACACACATACGGTGTATCACTGTTCCAGGTCGTTCATAACAAGGTGCAGGGTCGGATCTCCTCAGCCCTTTGGCTTAACGGGCAAAGACATGTCCCAGATCAGCCCAGACTGACACAGAGAGACATTAACCTGGTTAGGACATGTCCCAGATCAGCCCAGACTGACACAGAGACATTATAACCTGGTTAGGACATGTCCCAGATCAGTCCAGACAGTCACTATCAGAGTGGAAGCGTGGAGGCTAGCTGCCACTGGTCCCAATCGATGGGAGACATTCCTCAGCACCGTGGCAACGTGAGGGAGCTGTCATCGGCCTGAATCATCGTTATTTAACGGCAAAAAGGTTGCCGCAGACGGCCCTCTTTAAAGAGGAGCGATGATGTCTGCCTTTCATGAAGTGCCGTCGAGCACTCAACAAACGAGCGCAAACAAACCACCCTTAGCAGAAAAAGCCCCACCCCCCCCACCCCCCGCGACACGAGATGAGATGCCAGGAAGAGAAAGCCAGACTTTCATCCTGAGGAGCTTAAAGAGAGACTATCTCTGTTGTTTATTCTTAGACTATCTCTGGCGTGGCTGTGTCAGATCCTGGAGTGGGTTTGGGCTTTGTTTCATGTTTGTGTTGTTCTTATGAGAACCGTCTTTGTTGTCCTGGGTCCCTGAGTCCGTTTTTCCCACGTGGTCTAAATGTGGTCTAAATGTGGACTTCTGAAAAGTTTATTCTGAGCCCAGCCAAGTTGGCAGAGTTGATGTGCTGTCAACCCTGCCATCCCTCTCTCCCCTTCTATGGCTTCTCTCTCTCTCCTGTCTCTCTCTCTCTCTCTCTGTCTCTCTCTCTCTGTCTCTCTCTCTCTCTGTCTCTCTCTCTCTCTCTCTCTCTCTCTCTCTCTCTCTCTCTCTCTCTCTCTCTCTCTCTGTCTCTCTCTCTCTCTCTCTCTCTCTCTCTCTCTGTCTCTCTCTCTCTCTGTCTCTCTCTCTCTCTCTCTCTCTCTGTCGCTCTCTCTCGCTCTCTCTCTCTCTCTCTCTCTCTCGCTCTCTCTTTCTCTCTCTCTTTGTTGTTTTCTCCTCTTCTCCCTCTTTCTTTCCCCCTATGTCCCTGCTTTCTTTCGTTCTTTCTTTCTTTCTTTCTTTCTTCATTTCTCTTTCTATTTCCTTATCTCTCCTTTTCTTTCTCCTTCACTCTTTTTCGTTCCTTATCTCTCATTCCGCACCCCCCGCCTCTCTCTCTGCGGTTGGATTTTGTCCGTGATAAATGCTGATTCCTTGTGTCAGCCCACAGAGCTGACGTAGCTCTCTGCTGGGGCGGGCGAATGCAAGGTTAGCCTGAGGTGAGCCGTGTCGCTCACTGCTGCCCCCAGCAGGCCAGGGGCGGTACTGCAGCCCCCGCTCTGGAGCTCTTTTTCATTCGTCACTCCAAGGACTTTGATCAGAAGACATTTCCTAGATATAAGATATAACCTTTTCTGTTCGTGTTCGCTTTGGTGTAGGTCAGGAACACTAACTATTGTTTATTCAATTTGAATAAATTACGCAGGATATCTTTTGACATTGTATTGTATTTTAATATCTCACCTTATCAGACTTGATTGAAAGAAAACAGGGCGAGAGAAAAGACTTTGAAGCAATAACTAGAGAGAGAGAGGGGGGTAGGGGGAGAGATGGCTGGAGAAGGAGAGAGAGAAAGTGAAAGAGGTTTGCATGGGGAGGAGATCTTTGTGGTCAGTTGGTTAAATGTGATGTGTCACTTAAAAATGCATTTATCCAAAGGCAGAGTGATTTACAATGTGAAGAATAATGGCAAACCCTGCCTAAGTACAGATTTCTCCCCAGACCATTCCAGAATCCTTTTTACTGTCAAAATGTCACCTGAACTGAAAGTGCTCTGTTTGAGGTTACACTTTGCAGCGTGTGTGTTTGTGTGTGTGTGTGTGTGTGTGTGTGTGTGTGTGTGTGTGTGTGCACGCACAAAAAAGGTTCAGCCAGAGAGAGATGGGACAGCGGCGAGCAGAGCAAACGTTGACTGACAATAACACCCACCTCTTGACAGGGAGCCAGAGGGGTGAAGTGTGGAGGGGGGGGGGGGGGGGGGTGTGGGGTAACAATTCCTCCTAGTCTAGACATCCCGCCACCAAACAAAATGGCTGTGTGTCTCTTCGGCTTGCTTCAGATGTCTGCTTGAGCAATTCCAAGTTCCGAGCAGTCGCCACAAAAAGCTGATTGGCTGACTATCATTCGGTTTCTATTGTTATCTTTGTCTGTGTGTGTGTGTGTGTGTGTGTGTGTGTGTGTGTGTGTGTGTGTGTGTGTTGTGGGTGTATGTGTCGGTGGGTGGGTTTGTGAGGGTGCATTTTCCCCCAGTCTTGTTTTGTGTTCTTGGTATTGCATTCTGGGTGGTTCAGACTAAATGGTTCTGGATTGGCTGTAATTACTGTTCCTTTAAGTTGTGTTTTCTTTCCTTTTCTACATTTGCAGACGATCGAAGGTGTCCAATCAATAGCTCAGAAAGACAGGAAGATTGTGTGTGTGTGTGTGTGTGTGTGTGTGTGTGTGTGTGTGTGATCAGAGTATGGTCGCATTTTCCAAGTCTGAATTCCCTTGAAATGGCTCCACACCAGGAAGCTGTTCCAGCCCATAATTAGAAACGACTGTAGGTTTGTTTGCGAAAATCAGCTCTGGAAACTAAACCGTAACCGGGTCAACACGGTAGCCATGGAGTCGGGTTGTCATGACGTCCACTTCATTTACATCACCATGGCGATGCATCAGTGTTCCTTTTGACCCGACTGAATCAGCAGTTTTCAGAACAAAAGAGAGAGGAGAGAAAGGGTCGAAGATAGCGCAAGAGGGGAGGATGAAGAGGAGAGCAAAATAGATTAAAAGAAGGATGTAGAGAGAGAGACAGAGACAGAGAGAGAGAGAGAGAGACAGAGACAGAGACAGAGACAGAGACAGAGACAGAGACAGAGACAGAGACAGAGACAGAGACAGAGACAGAGACAGAGACAGAGACAGAGACAGAGACAGAGACAGAGACAGAGACAGAGACAGGGAAGAAAGAGATGGAGGGCAGAGGAGGAATAAGAGAGGGGAAAAGAGAGTAAAACTGAGGAGGAAAGACGATCGATAGAGATAAAGGCAAAGAAACTTCTTCTTCAGCACATTTCCTGGTGGCAGAGGGCAGCCGCACTGCATGATGGGCCAGCTGGCGGTGTGTTGAGTTG
>CM030187.1:15184477-15189868 GCA_017639675.1 Aplochiton taeniatus
ACACGCACGCACGCACGCACACACACACACACACACACACACACGCTGTGACCTTTCTGACTGTCGGTCTGTCCCTGGTTTGTCCAACATACCTACTGCTTCTACACAGACACACACTCCCCCCCCCCCCCCCCCCCCTCACACACACACACAAAACACAACTCTGTGTTTTACTCTCCAGTAGACTAACACCAGGGAGACCAGAGGAGACCTTCACCATCAACCACTCTGTAGCTCAGAGAGAGAAGGATGGATAGAAGGAGGGAGGCAGGGAGGGAGGGAGAGAGAGGACGGAGAGACAGAGAGACAGAGAGACAGAGAGAGAGAGAGAGAGAGAGAGAGAGAGAGAGAGAGAGAGAGAGCGAGAGAGAGAGAGAGAGAGAGAGGAGAGAGAGAGAGAGAGAGAGAGAGAGAGAGAGAGAGAGAGAGAGAGAGAGAGAGAGAGAGAGAGAGAGAGAGAGAGAGGGAGAGAGAGAGTGGTGGACAGCCAGTCAGGGTTTTGGGTGATACGTTTCCAGGTTAGGGACGGAGGATGTAGAGAGATGGTTTGATCTCAAATCTGATCAGAGTAAATCCTCTCCAATGCTTTGAGTGCACGGGGACTTTAGGCTTTGGCCTCTGTGTAAAGGGTAAGTGGTGTTTACGGCACCTTCACCTTCCGGCAAATTCCATCACTCATCCCCCCCATGGTTTTTTATTTATTTATTTATATTTTTGATCTCTTTTCAAAGTTCTCACTTTGAGTGGCTGAGACGAACTGTTTCCCTTTGAACTTTCCCTCTCTCTCTCTCTCTCTCTCTCTCTCTCTCTCTCTCTCTCTCTCGCTCTCTTTCTCTTTCAACACTCCCTTCATTCCATTACAGATATGGGATCTCAATCACACAGAGCAAGAGAGAGGATAAAGAAATCAAATCCGTGTGTGTGTTTGTGTGTGTGTGTGTGCGTGTGTGTGGGAGAGAGAAACTTGCGATTTCCTTCCCTGGTGCCTTTGTATCAACTTGTATATATGGGCATGTGTATGTGTGTGTGTGTGTGTGTGGGGGGGGGGGTATCCTACCTGTGTGCATGGATGCGTTAGTGCCAGAAGAATCTTTGCCAGTGTGTGTGTGTGTGTGTGTGTGTGTGTGTGTGTGTGTGTGTGTGTGTGTGTGTGTGTGTGTGTGTGTGTGTGCTCAGGGCGGCAGCCCCCAGGTGTGCTAGTCCATTAGTTGGTCTCCTGGAGGGGGGTCTAGCTACAGGGGGTGGTTACCCAGAGAGGGGTGCAGACAGCCCCCCTGTATCACCCCGCTCTATCTCTCAGTCCCACGGAGCCTCCTAATAGGACAATCTCCTCTGATGTCACAGAGCCAGACCCCCCGCCGGGCAAGATGATTGGTGCTGCCGCTCTGGGCAGTCGGTCCATCAGGAGAGGCCATCCCGTAGTGACGGCAACAGTGGCACAGCACTCTGGGAGAGGCAGTTTTTGAGGGTCGGTCAATGTGTTATGTGGAATGCGGTTGCGTTACCATGGTAAGCCAACGGGAAGCTGTTGATTGGCTGGCAGAGCCTTGAGAGAAATGGATAATCCCCATGAAAGAGACTCCAGCTCTCATCCAATGGTTGGAGCGTTCTCATGGGAACCATGGTCAGAGTATGGAGATCACACCCACTCACTCACCCCACTCCTTACATTTCTCAGAAACAAATCCTATTTTACGAAAATAAAGTCAAATGCGAACATGGTGTACATACGCAAACACGCACACACACACACACACACACACACACACACACACACACACAAACACACACACAGTTGGATTTGTTTGAATATAAGATTGGCCTCTGCTATATCAATATATCTCTCCCACGGTTTTCAATTTGCAGCTGCTTTTAGCTTGCTGCTTTCACTATGCGCTGAGCCCAGTTTACTTGCCTCACCCACACTGAAACATTTGCATAGGTAATGTTAAGTCCTCACACTGAAACATATGCATAGGTAATGTTAAGTCCTCACACTGAAACATTTGCATAGGTAATGTTAAGTCCTCACACTGAAACATATGCATAGGTAATGTTAAGTCCTCACACTGAAACATCACACGTGTGTGTGTGTGTGTGTGTGTGTGTGTGTTTTTAGACAGGGTGCATACGCTTAACATTTAAACATGCATTTACTGTCATGTTTAAAAATCAAATATTTACTCTATGGAAGCATGGTTACATTTCTACTGCTCTTTTACATGAGTAGACTTTACATTTATTCTTCCAACTGTGGTAAACTTTCGAGAACGTTTGATGAAACTCATCTTTATGAAACCGGCATGTTTCGTTCATGAATACAAGAAAAATCTATTTAGTGTTTCAACTTTAGTTTCCCTCCATACCTCCTATAGTATGAATACTTATTTTCCACCATCATTTACAAATAAATTCTTTAAAAATCCTACAATGTGATTTCCGGGATTTTTTTTTCTCATTTTTGTCTCTCATAGTTGAAGTGTACCTATGATGAAAATTACAGACCTCTCATCTTCCTAAGTAGGAGAACTTGCACAATCAGTGGCTGACTAAATACTTTTGGCCCCACTGTATATATTTAAATTTTTATTATATATTTATTTTTTATTTTATATATACACTTTTTTTCCTTCTCTATCTCATACCATGATGCTGTATCTTGCAGCTGTTGACTATCCATTTCCCTGTGGTTCGTTGGATGTCCTCTCTGCTCTTTGTCAACATGGTTTGTTCATTGTGAATACAAAAGTCCTCCTCTGAAGGATCCCTGTTGTCCTGCTGCTGCTCTGGGTTTTCAAGCGCCGTCATGGCGCTGAAAGGTGCGCCTGTTTCATCGAAAGGCTCACCTCTCATTATCTCCTACCCATTAGTAGGCTGAGCAGAGGTCCGGGTCTATCTTAAAGGGGATCTATTGTGTTTTGTTTTATTCTGGGACTCCACTAGAGTCGTTTTTCATACTTCACAGTTCAACAAAAAATCCTTAATTATCCTAGACTGGCCATTCATGTAGCACATCATTTATCTTTGTCTGAGACACGTCGCTTTAGCTCCTGTCTCTTTAAGGCCCCCCTCCCTCCACTTCTTCTGATTGGACAGCTTTGGCAGAAGGTGATGAAACCCTGGGCGACCTGACGTCAATTTGCCCCAGAAATAGAAAGAACAGTTGAAAAACCTAACTTTCAGAGAAGTTTGAAGACTGCTTTTTTTTTTTTCGCTCACAGGAATTATTTTTTACATACGTTTACCTCATTATTTGAAAACTTTGGTCACGTTTAAGATGAAAATCCGCCATTGTAACATTATGGTTATGTCAGAAAATACTGGAAAGCATAATAGGTCCTGTTTAATGATGATGGTGATGTTAGTAGGCTGATCAGAGACCAGCTATCTTAATGATGGTGATGTTAGTAGGCTGATCAGAGACCAGCTATCTTAATGATGGTGATGTTAGTAGGCTGATCAGAGACCAGCTATCTTAATGATGGTGATGTTAGTAGGCTGATCAGAGACCAGCTATCTTAATGATGGTGATGTTAGTAGACTGATCAGAGACCAGCTATCTTAAGGATGGTGATGTTAGTAGGCTGATCAGAGACCAGCTATCTTAATGATGGTGATGTTAGTAGGCTGATCAGAGACCAGCTATCTTAAGGGATGGTGATGTTAGTAGACTGATCAGAGACCAGCTATCTTAATGATGGTGATGTTAGTAGGCTGATCAGAGACCAGCTATCTTAATGATGGTGATGTTAGTAGACTGATCAGAGACCAGCTATCTTAAGGATGGTGATGTTAGTAGGCTGATCAGAGACCAGCTATCTTAATGATGGTGATGTTAGTAGACTGATCAGAGACCAGCTATCTTAAGGATGGTGATGTTAGTAGACTGATCAGAGACCAGCTATCTTAATGATGGTGATGTTAGTAGACTGATCAGAGACCAGCTATCTTAATGATGGTGATGTTAGTAGACTGATCAGAGACCAGCTATCTTAATAAGCATCTAAGTGACAGGGAGGGCGAATGGAGGGCACACTTTTGTCTTTCAATCTCTTTGGGAGGTTTTTCTCTCTCTCTCTCCTGCTCACACACACACACACACACACACACACACACACACACACACACACACACACACACACACACACAGACACACACTGTAATGGTGATGTATGATAATCCCTTAGGTCATTAAGAGCTAAGTCATTTGAGGTAATATTGATTGATGATGGTGATAGTACTGTAAGTTCCGTTTTTTCTCCCAACAGGCCTAAGAGTACAGGTAAGGGGAATCACAAACAGCTCCAACGTGTTACTGTAAAGGCCGAACATCATCTGGTTAGATTGGTTTTTGTTGGAGTCTTGCAGGGAAACTTGGATCTTTTTTCTTAATTATTTTCATTGGTACCTACACAAACACAGGTTTGCAGCTACTTCCTCTAACACACACACACACACACACACACACACATTTACACACATATTAACGGCAACATCTCAAACACACACACACACACACACACACACACACACACACACACACACACACACACATATTAACGCCCACATCCTCCAACACATTCACACACACACACACACACACACACACACACACACACACACACACACACACACACAACACACACAAATGCTAACGCCTACATCCTCCAACACATTCACACACACACACACACACACACACACATGCTAACGCCTACATCCTCCAACACATTCACACACACAAACGTTCCTTCCAAAAAAACTTCCGTCAACACACTCATCTCTGGGAGAGGGTCTCCACCTGGATTGACTAGGTTACAGGTTCCCTACACTTACTCTCGCTCTCTCTCCCCCCCCTCTCTCTCTCTCTCCCCCTCTCTCTCTCTCTCCCCTCTCTCTCCCCCCCCCCTCTCTCTCTCTCCCCCTTTCTCTCCCTCTCTCTCCCCCCCTCTCTCTCTCTTTATTCACAGTGAGGTAATTGGGTAATTTGTCACGCCCCGCTCCGCGTCCGTGGATCTCACCACTGCTATTAATCACAGAAACACACACAGAGGGAGAGAGAGAGCTTCTGAAACACACACAGAGAGAGAGAGAGAGCTTCTGAAACACACACAGAGAGAGAGAGAGAGAGAGAGAGAGAGAGCTTCTGAAACACACACACAGAGAGAGAGCTTCTGAAACACACAGAGAGAGAGAGAGAGCTTCTGAAACACACAGAGAGAGAGAGAGAGAGAGAGAGAGAGAGAGAGAGAGAGAGAGGGGGGGGTGGGGAGAGAGAGAGAGAGAGAGAGAGAGAGAGAGAGAGAGAGAGAGCTTCTGAAACACACAGGGAGAGAGAGAGCTTCTGAAACACACAGAGAGAGAGAGAGAGCTTCTGAAACACACAGGGAG
>CM030187.1:15189968-15197468 GCA_017639675.1 Aplochiton taeniatus
CCCCCCCCCCCCCCCCCCCCCCCCCCCCCCCCCCCCCCCCCCCCCCCCCCCCCCCCCCCCCCCCCCCCCCCCCCCCCCCTCACACACACACAAAAACACAACTCTGTGTTTTACTCTCCAGTAGACTAACACCAGGGAGACCAGAGGAGACCTTCACCATCAACCACTCTGTAGCTCAGAGAGAGAAGGATGGATAGAAGGAGGGAGGCAGGGAGGGAGGAGAGAGAGGACGGAGAGACAGAGAGACAGAGAGACAGAGAGAGAGAGAGAGAGAGAGAGAGAGAGAGAGAGAGAGAGAGAGAGAGAGCAGAGAGAGAGAGAGAGAGGAGGAGAGAGAGAGAGAGAGAGAGAGAGAGAGGAAGAAGAGAGAGAAGAGAGAGAGAAGAGAGAGAGAGAGAGAGAGAGAGAGAGAGAGAGAGAGAGAGAGAGAGAGAGAGAGAGAGAGTGGTGGACAGCCAGTCAGGGTTTTGGGTGATACGTTTCCAGGTTAGGGACGGAGGATGTAGAGAGATGGTTTGATCTCAAATCTGATCAGAGTAAATCCTCTCCAATGCTTTGAGTGCACGGGGACTTTAGGCTTTGGCCTCTGTGTAAAGGGTAAGTGGTGTTTACGGCACCTTCACCTTCCGGCAAATTCCATCACTCATCCCCCCCATGGTTTTTATTTATTTATTTATATTTTTGATCTCTTTTCAAAGTTCTCACTTTGAGTGGCTGAGACGAACTGTTTCCCTTTGAACTTTCCCTCTCTCTCTCTCTCTCTCTCTCTCTCTCTCTCTCTCTCTCTCGCTCTCTTTCTCTTTCAACACTCCCTTCATTCCATTACAGATATGGGATCTCAATCACACAGAGCAAGAGAGAGGATAAAGAAATCAAATCCGTGTGTGTGTTTGTGTGTGTGTGTGTGCGTGTGTGTGGGAGAGAGAAACTTGCGATTTCCTTCCCTGGTGCCTTTGTATCAACTTGTATATATGGGCATGTGTATGTGTGTGTGTGTGTGTGGGGGGGGGGTATCCTACCTGTGTGCATGGATGCGTTAGTGCCAGAAGAATCTTTGCCAGTGTGTGTGTGTGTGTGTGTGTGTGTGTGTGTGTGTGTGTGTGTGTGTGTGTGTGTGTGTGTGTGTGTGTGTGCTCAGGGCGGCAGCCCCCAGGTGTGCTAGTCCATTAGTTGGTCTCCTGGAGGGGGGTCTAGCTACAGGGGGTGGTTACCCAGAGAGGGGTGCAGACAGCCCCCCTGTATCACCCCGCTCTATCTCTCAGTCCCACGGAGCCTCCTAATAGGACAATCTCCTCTGATGTCACAGAGCCAGACCCCCCGCCGGGCAGATGATTGGTGCTGCCGCTCTGGGCAGTCGGTCCATCAGGAGAGGCCATCCCGTAGTGACGGCAACAGTGGCACAGCACTCTGGGAGAGGCAGTTTTTGAGGGTCGGTCAATGTGTTATGTGGAATGCGGTTGCGTTACCATGGTAAGCCAACGGGAAGCTGTTGATTGGCTGGCAGAGCCTGAGAGAAATGGATAATCCCCATGAAAGAGACTCCAGCTCTCATCCAATGGTTGGAGCGTTCTCATGGGAACCATGGTCAGAGTATGGAGATCACACCCACTCACTCACCCCACTCCTTACATTTCTCAGAAACAAATCCTATTTTACGAAAATAAAGTCAAATGCGAACATGGTGTACATACGCAACACGCACACACACACACACACACACACACACACACACACACAAACACACACAGTTGGATTTGTTTGAATATAAGATTGGCCTCTGCTATATCAATATATCTCTCCCACGGTTTTCAATTTGCAGCTGCTTTTAGCTGCTGCTTTCACTATGCGCTGAGCCCAGTTTACTTGCCTCACCCACACTGAAACATTTGCATAGGTAATGTTAAGTCCTCACACTGAAACATATGCATAGGTAATGTTAAGTCCTCACACTGAAACATTTGCATAGGTAATGTTAAGTCCTCACACTGAAACATATGCATAGGTAATGTTAAGTCCTCACACTGAAACATCACACGTGTGTGTGTGTGTGTGTGTGTGTGTGTGTTTTTAGACAGGGTGCATACGCTTAACATTTAAACATGCATTTACTGTCATGTTTAAAAATCAAATATTTACTCTATGGAAGCATGGTTACATTTCTACTGCTCTTTTACATGAGTAGACTTTACATTTATTCTTCCAACTGTGGTAAACTTTCGAGAACGTTTGATGAAACTCATCTTTATGAAACCGGCATGTTTCGTTCATGAATACAAGAAAAATCTATTTAGTGTTTCAACTTTAGTTTCCCTCCATACCTCCTATAGTATGAATACTTATTTTCCACCATCATTTACAAATAAATTCTTTAAAAATCCTACAATGTGATTTCCGGGATTTTTTTTTCTCATTTTTGTCTCTCATAGTTGAAGTGTACCTATGATGAAAATTACAGACCTCTCATCTTCCTAAGTAGGAGAACTTGCACAATCAGTGGCTGACTAAATACTTTTTGGCCCCACTGTATATATTTAAATTTTTATTATATATTTATTTTTTATTTTATATATACACTTTTTTTCCTTCTCTATCTCATACCATGATGCTGTATCTTGCAGCTGTTGACTATCCATTTCCCTGTGGTTCGTTGGATGTCCTCTCTGCTCTTTGTCAACATGGTTTGTTCATTGTGAATACAAAAGTCCTCCTCTGAAGGATCCCTGTTGTCCTGCTGCTGCTCTGGGTTTTCAAGCGCCGTCATGGCGCTGAAAGGTGCGCCTGTTTCATCGAAAGGCTCACCTCTCATTATCTCCTACCCATTAGTAGGCTGAGCAGAGGTCCGGGTCTATCTTAAAGGGGATCTATTGTGTTTTGTTTTATTCTGGGACTCCACTAGAGTCGTTTTTCATACTTCACAGTTCAACAAAAATCCTTAATTATCCTAGACTGGCCATTCATGTAGCACATCATTTTATCTTTGTCTGAGACACGTCGCTTTAGCTCCTGTCTCTTTAAGGCCCCCCTCCCTCCACTTTCTTCTGATTGGACAGCTTTGCAGAAGGTGATGAAACCCTGGGCGACCTGACGTCAATTTGCCCCAGAAATAGAAAGAACAGTTGAAAACCTAACTTTCAGAGAAGTTTGAAGACTGCTTTTTTTTTTTCGCTCACAGGAATTATTTTTTACATACGTTTACCTCATTATTTGAAACTTTGGTCACGTTTAAGATGAAAATCCGCCATTGTAACATTATGGTTATGTCAGAAAATACTGGAAAGCATAATAGGTCCTGTTTAATGATGATGGTGATGTTAGTAGGCTGATCAGAGACCAGCTATCTTAATAATGTTGATGTTAGTAGGCTGATCAGAGACCAGCTATCTTAATGATGGTGATGTTAGTAGGCTGATCAGAGACCAGCTATCTTAATGATGGTGATGTTAGTAGGCTGATCAGAGACCAGCTATCTTAATGATGGTGATGTTAGTAGACTGATCAGAGACCAGCTATCTTAAGGATGGTGATGTTAGTAGGCTGATCAGAGACCAGCTATCTTAATGATGGTGATGTTAGTAGGCTGATCAGAGACCAGCTATCTTAAGGATGGTGATGTTAGTAGACTGATCAGAGACCAGCTATCTTAATGATGGTGATGTTAGTAGGCTGATCAGAGACCAGCTATCTTAATGATGGTGATGTTAGTAGACTGATCAGAGACCAGCTATCTTAAGGATGGTGATGTTAGTAGGCTGATCAGAGACCAGCTATCTTAATGATGGTGATGTTAGTAGACTGATCAGAGACCAGCTATCTTAAGGATGGTGATGTTAGTAGACTGATCAGAGACCAGCTATCTTAATGATGGTGATGTTAGTAGACTGATCAGAGACCAGCTATCTTAATGATGGTGATGTTAGTAGACTGATCAGAGACCAGCTATCTTAATAAGCATCTAAGTGACAGGGAGGGCGAATGGAGGGCACACTTTTGTCTTTCAATCTCTTTGGGAGGTTTTTCTCTCTCTCTCTCCTGCTCACACACACACACACACACACACACACACACACACCACACACACACACACACACACACACAGACACACACTGTAATGGTGATGTATGATAATCCCTTAGGTCATTAAGAGCTAAGTCATTTGAGGTAATATTGATTGATGATGGTGATAGTACTGTAAGTTCCGTTTTTTCTCCCAACAGGCCTAAGAGTACAGGTAAGGGGAATCACAAACAGCTCCAACGTGTTACTGTAAAGGCCGAACATCATCTGGTTAGATTGGTTTTTGTTGGAGTCTTGCAGGGAAACTTGGATCTTTTTTCTTAATTATTTTCATTGGTACCTACACAAACACAGGTTTGCAGCTACTTCCTCTAACACACACACACACACACACACACACACATTTACACACATATTAACGGCAACATCTCAAACACACACACACACACACACACACACACACACACACACACACACACACACACACAAATTAACGCCCACATCCTCCAACACATACACACACACACACACACACACACACACACACACACACACACACACACACACACACACAAATGCTAACGCCTACATCCTCCAACACATTCACACACACACACACACACACACACATGCTAACGCCTACATCCTCCAACACATTCACACACACAAACGTTCCTTCCAAAAAAACTTCCGTCAACACACTCATCTCTGGGAGAGGGTCTCCACCTGGATTGACTAGGTTACAGGTTCCCTACACTTACTCTCGCTCTCTCTCCCCCCCCTCTCTCTCTCTCTCCCCCTCTCTCTCTCTCTCCCCTCTCTCTCCCCCCCCCTCTCTCTCTCTCCCCCTTTCTCTCCCTCTCTCTCCCCCTCTCTCTCTCTTTATTCACAGTGAGGTAATTGGGTAATTTGTCACGCCCCGCTCCGCGTCCGTGGATCTCACCACTGCTATTAATCACAGAAACACACACAGAGGGAGAGAGAGAGCTTCTGAAACACACACAGAGAGAGAGAGAGAGCTTCTGAAACACACACAGAGAGAGAGAGAGAGAGAGAGAGAGAGCTTCTGAAACACACACACAGAGAGAGAGCTTCTGAAACACACAGAGAGAGAGAGAGAGCTTCTGAAACACACAGAGAGAGAGAGAGAGAGAGAGAGAGAGAGAGAGAGAGAGGGGGGGGTGGGATGAGAGAGAGAGAGAGAGAGAGAGAGAGAGAGAGAGAGAGAGAGAGAGCTTCTGAAACACACAGGGAGAGAGAGAGCTTCTGAAACACACAGAGAGAGAGAGAGAGCTTCTGAAACACACAGGGAGAGAGAGAGAGAGCTTCTGAAACACACAAGGAGAGAGAGAGAGAGAGCTTCTGAAACACACAGGGAGAGAGAAAGAGAGCTTCTGAAACACATGCTGTGATTCTGGAGCTAGGACGAGTAGATGGACAGGCAGTTGAATTTCAGACGTGAATTTGGCATCCATGGCGGCAACTAATAACAGCTTAAAATGCCGTTTTCCAACTTTCAAATTTTAATTTGACTCTGCTTTGTTTCACAGGGCTTAAAGACCGCTTGTCCCGATGGTTTGGGGGCATTTGGATGATGTTCTTAACTCTAAGGCTGTATGGAAGATGTCCTGATGGTTTGGGGGCATTTGGATGATATTGTTCCTAACTTTAGGGCTGTATGGAAGATGTCCTGATGGTTTGGGGGCATTTGGATTATGCTGTTCCTAACTCTGCGGCTGTGTGGGAGATGTGGTGATGATTTGGCAGCCATTTTGATGGTGTTGTTCTCAACTCTAAGGCTGTGTGGGAGATGTGGTGATGGTTTGGCGGCCATTTTGTTCTCAACTCTAAGGCTGTATAGAAAATGGACTGGCTATGTTTTACCTTCCTCTGGAAAGCCATCATCTTTTCTAATGCGTGTCATCATAGTTTCTCTGCTTGGAGGGTCCTTGAGAAATAACAGACCTTTCCGGACTCCAACCTTTGAGTGGAGAAATTATAATGGCACTAGTCTGCTTCTTTCCTGGAACATATTTCCATTTCTGTTCTCCTCCCTCCCTGTCTCCCTCCCTCCCTCCCTCCCTGTCTCCCTCCCTCCCTCCCTGTCTCCCTCCCTTCCTCCATCACTCCCTCCCTCCCTTCCCACACTCACTCTGACCATCCTTTAAGTTGATTCAAAGGATCCATCCCTCTCCCCATCCCTATCTATAGCCCTCTCTCTCTCTCTCTCTCTCTCTCTCTCTCTCTCTCTCTCTCTCTCTCTCTCTCTCTCTCTCTCTCTCTCTCTCTCACTCTCTATCTCTCTCTCTCTCTCTCTCTCTCTCTCTCTGCCCCCTCTCTTGCTTTATCGCTCTCTCTTTCCCCTTCTCTCTTTGTTCTTTTCCCTTTCTCTCCCTCCATCTCTCTCTCTCTTTCTCTCTCTGACCATCCAGGGGCCTCTCCTAAATAAAGCTTTAGTGCCACTCAGTTTTAATCGCTCATTATAAAGAGATTACAGGAGAGATGAGAGTGGAGCTGTGGTCTGACGGCCCTGCACATAGAGAGGGAGAGATAGAGAGAAAGGGAGGGGGGATAGAGAGGGAGAGAAGTAGAGAGAAAGGGAGCCTGAAAAGGTTTTGGAGCCTGGCGTACAGCCTGTTGGGGAAAGAAAGAGGGAATGACGGAGAGGAGAGGAGAGGAGAGGAGAGGAGAGGAGAGAAGAGAAGAGAAGAGAAGAGAAGAGAAGAGACGAGAAGAGAAGAGAAGAGAAGAGAAGAGAAGAGAAGAGAAGAGAAGAGAAGAGAAGAGAAGAGAAGAGCAGAGAAGAGAAGGAGAGGAGAGGGAGGAGGGGAAAGGGAGGGGAGGGGAGGGGACTATGTATTGGACTTTATGGGTTATGGTTGGACAGATTCCATCTAAAGGGCAGAACAGGGGACTGGCCAATAAATGTCTCTGTACCTTTACCAGCTCCTCCATCTCCACTCGACGACACACTCTCCTCTCTGACATGGAGGCCACAGTTGGTCCGTCTCCTGTGCACCAAAGCTGCAACTGGCCGGCCATGTTGGGGCCCTGGAGACAGTGGATAGGCTCCTATTGTGTTTGGAGAGTCACTGGGCTGGAAAACAAAGCCCCAAAAAAGGAGGGAGGGAGAGAAAGGGAGAGAGAGAGAGAGAGAGAGAGAGAGAGAGAGAGAGAGAAAGAGAGAAAGAGAGGGGAAGGAAGGATGGAGTTGGATAAATATTTTATATGTGTGTGTGTGTGTGTTTGTGTGTGCATGTGTGCATGCCCTCGTGCGTGTGTGTGCGTGCGTGTGTGTGCGTGCGTGCGTGCGTGCGTGCGTGCGTGCGTGCGTGCGTGCGTGCGTGCGTGCGTGCGTGCGTGCGTGCGCGCGCGTGCGTGCGTGCGTGTGTGTGTGTGTGTGTGTGTGTGTGTGTGATGGTTTCTAAAGTAACGGGATGCTGTTTTAAGATGGCCGAAGGTGTCTGTTCTACCTCATAATGAGAA
>CM030187.1:15202468-15204968 GCA_017639675.1 Aplochiton taeniatus
ATAATATGAGTGATATGCAGGGTTGTGCTGGGCTTTTAGTCTCAGGGGATAGAGAGAGAGAGAGAGAGAGAGAGAGAGAGAGAGAGAGAGAGAGAGAGAGAGAGAGAGAGAGAGAGAGAGAGAGAGAGAGAGAGAGAGAGAGAGAGAGAGAGAGAGAGAGAAATAAGGAGGGCTATAGATTTAGGGAGGGAGAGAGAGAGAGAGAGGGCTGGAGAAGGAATGTCAAACATGTGCACGGTCATTGATGTGCTGGTGATGCATGGAATTAAGGACGATCCCCTGTGTGCACGTCACATGCACTGAAGACCCCCCTGTGTGCACGTCACATGCACTGAAGACCCCCTTGTGTGCGCGTGACGTGCACTACACTGTCTTTCGTAGGGACGGGCTCTGCCGTTGGAGCCCTGGTGGTGTTGTATTGGCTGGTCCTGATGCGGTTCTGCTTCCTCTGAGCCAGACTCAGCAGGGAATGGAGTGTTTTTTTGTTTTTTTCCTTCCTCTCTGCAGGAGCACAAAGCCATTCAGGTGTAGGGAGGGTTTGATGTGCTATTGAGACAGCAAGCAGAGAGGCTCACCGAGAATAAAGGGGGGATGCGTCTTGAAATAGTAAAAAAAGTAAAAAAAGAACAGAAGCTGCCAGGCATTCTTCACGTCAGGTTTTCATCGAAGGAGTCTATGATGTATTGTGGCTCGTATCAAATCTTCTTTTCATGGAGCAATTCTCTCTCTTTCTTGATGTTTTACTCTCTCTCTCTCTGCTGTCTCTCTCTTCCATCTCCCTCTCTCTCTCTCTCTCTCTCTCTCTCTCTCTCTCTCTCTGAGAGTGAAAGTATAGCTGTTTACTGCATGGGACCATGATATACAGTTGAAAGCTATTTCCCCCCCCATTGACAGAATACTAACACACATCACAGTGTATGTTTTCAAAACTCCACTACTTTCTGGTTCATAGTCTTACTGCCAATATGTCTCTAGAAACAACATTCTTATTTTGAGGGGGGGGGGGGGGGGGGCTTTCACACAAACAGCCTACGAGACGGACATTGAGAGGGGGTTGCCATGGCTACGCAGCCTTCGGAGGACCTTAGTGGGATCCTGTGGAGGATTGTGTAGGGGCTCTGCCAGCCATTCTCACACGAAGGGGAGGGGGACAGGACTGGGCTTGGAATCTCTATTTGGACCCAGATCTCTATTTGGACTCAGATCTCTATTTGGACCCAGATCTCTATTTGGACCCAGATCGGGTTTTAAATTGGCTGGTTCTGGATCTCTAGGCCTCTCTGCACTTTGTCTGGCCAGGCTGTGTGAATTCACTCTGTTGCGATCACTTGACACACACACACACACACACACACACACACACACACACACACACACACACACACACACATACACACACTAACACACATACACACACTTACACACTCACACACACACATGCACATACACACACATACACATACACACACATACACATGGTCACAGACACACACAACACACACACACACACACAAACACACACACACCATTTACCTCAGAGTAAACCACACAATAATACCTCTGGTAACAACGTTGTGTACAACACGAACCCCTAGTGACTAATGTGAAACAGTGTTTCTTTAACTATTCATGAGCTCAATATGATTTATGCATCGTTAAATACTGCGGGGTCGACTGTTTACATTACGATAGTTATTAACATAGTAGTAGTAGTGGTGGTAGTGGTAGTTGTGGTAATATTACTAGTAATAGTAGTAATAGTAGTAGTAGTAATATTAGTAGTAATATTAGTCGTAATATTAGTAGTACTAGTAGTAGTAATAGTAGTAGTAGTAGTAGTAGTAATATTAGTAGTAATATTAGTCGTAATATTAGTAGTACTAGTAGTAGTAATAGTAGTAGTAGTAGTAGTAGCAGTAGTACTAGTAGTAGTAATAGTAGTAGTAGTAGTAGTAGTAGTAGTAGCAGTAGTAATGGTAGTAATAATAACAGTAGTAACAGTAGTAATAGTAGTAGAAGTAGTAGTAGAAGTAGTACTAGTAATAGTGGTAATATCAGTTGTAGTAGAATAAGTCCAGTGTATTAGTATATACTAATTCATTTTAATTTCAATCTTCCATATCTATCAAAACACCGTCTTCCTCTAAATGTTCTCTCTGTTCGCTCAATTAAACATTGCTTTTCGAAATGAATCGATTGTTATTCCGGGGATCGGGTTGACCCTGCAAGCCCTCCGTTAATTCCCCGCTGGAATTCCAAACCCGCTGTGAGCCGCGTTCCTTTAGGATACGTTCGGAACGCGAGGCCGTGGGGGCTACACGTGAAGGAGTGATGAGCTGACTCAGCTCCATGCGTGGGATAGGGTTAGTGCATGACATTTGCATGTGCTTGATGTGTGGCCACTTTGCATGGTAAAGAATAATCAATGCAGCTGACGCATCCCAGATTGCTTAAGGTTCAAATGTTTCGAAACATATATTGACTTCTTTTCTTTCATTTC
>CM030187.1:15219968-15222468 GCA_017639675.1 Aplochiton taeniatus
TATACAGCAACGGAAGGGTTCAGTGTAGGCAATGAAACACTGTCCAATCCAACCGTATTTTCTCAACCTATGACAGGATTTTGGACAGCTTCAGAACCACCATTTTTTGAAAGCTGATCTCTCTCTACCTGTACAACAAGACACTATTGTTCTCCTCACTAAGCATGTGGCTTCTAGTCAATCTATTTCTGTGATCTCTCTAGGTGTTCAGGGTGCTGTTGTTCTCCTCACTAAGCTTGTTGGTTCTAGTAACACTGTTTCTATCCTGTGATTTTCACTCTCTCTCTGGGTGTCTAAGCTCTACCTGTACGAGAATGTCTTTTCTAGTCACTCTGTTTCTATCATATCATTTCTATCTCTCTAACAGTCTAACCTGTACCTGTGCGACAGTGCTTTCTACTCACTCTGTTTCTATCCTGTTCTTCTTCTTCTCTAGGTGTCCAACCTCTACCTGTACGACAGCGTGCTGATGCTGGCCGACGCCTTCTACAGGAAGTTGGAGGACAGGAAGTGGCACAGCATGGCCAGCCTCAACTGCATCCGCAAGTCCACCAAGCCCTGGAACGGAGGCTGGTCCATGCTGGACACCATTCAGAAGGTAACGCTCTCTCTCTCTCTCCATAATGAATATATATACATATATATATATATATAGATATATATATATATATGTATGTTGTTATTATTATGTTAGTTATACAACCAAACCCTGAAACAAGTTCACCAAACCCTGGAACAGAGGCTGGTCCATGCTGGAGGTATGCTCTATATATATTAGTACCATTCAGAAGGTAGGATCTATATATATTAATACTATTCAGATGGTAGGCTCTATATATATTAATACTATTCAGAAGGTAGGATCTATATATATATTAGCACTATTCAGAAGGTAGGATCTATATATATTAGCATTATTCAGAAGGTAGGACCTATATATATTCATACTATTCAGAAGGTAGGCTCTATATATATTAGTACCATTCAGAAGGTAGGACCTATAAATATTAATACTATTCAGAAGGTAGGACCTATATATATTAATACTATTCAGAAGGTAGGCTCTATATATATTAGTACCATTCGGAAGGTAGGCTCTGTATATATTAGTACCATTCAGAAGGTAGGACCCACCCAGACAGATCCATGTTAGTTATAGGACCAAACCCTGAATCACTAGATATTACCATTCCAAATGTATGGCCAATTTCACCAAAGTACCTAGCATACAGAATACTCTAAATGTTATTTGCAAAGCCAAAACCCAATGTATGACCATTCAAAATGTATGGCTAACCCCGCTTGACTCTTTCAAACACACAGACCGTAACATACTGACAGAAAGCAGACACCAGACATTGACGGAGGCTACCAGCATGTCTACTTTCTGTTGGCTTGAAGTAAAATAACTCGGAGTATCGTCCTCCATTTTGGACACGAGCAGAGGGTGGAAGTGACCTGAAGTAGTTGAGCTTTGTCCTCCCTCATCTCTCTCTCTCTCTCTCTCTCTCTCTCTCTCTCTCTCTCTCTCCCCTCTCTCTCTCTCTCTCTCTCTCTCTCTCTCTCTCTCTCTCTCTCTCTCTCTCTCTCTCTCTCTCTCTCTCTCTCTCTCTCTCTCTCTCTCTCTCTCTCTCGCTGTCTCTGTCCAACTGTGTGTGAGGGCCAGATGCTCTGCGGTCAGGTCATCTCCTCCTCCTTATCTCTGAGAGCTGGTCTGGACTGAAGGGACTTAGACTGAGGAGGGGGAGCACTTCACTGGGATCACTGCGAGTTTCTCCATCTCTCTCTTTCTGTGTGTGTGTGTGTGTGTGTGTGTGTATCTCTGTGTGTGTCTGTGATATCGTCTCTTTTTTCCTTTTATCCTTTTTCCCATTTATCTTGTGATTTCCCTCCCTATTGCTCTCTCTCTCCCTCTCCCCCTCTCTCTCTCTCTCTCTCTCTCTCTCTCTCTCTCTCTCTCCCCCTCTCTCTCCCCCTCTCTCTCTCTCTCTCTCTCTCTCTCTCTCTCTCTCTCCGTCCCCCCCGTCTGATACTGGATTACTTCCTTTAATGTTCTCCTAGGGCATGTTAGCAGTGTGAGGGCCTAATATGGCCCCCAGGGGCCCCTGTATCTCCGCTTGTGAGAGCCACTTCAGCCTCTACAGGCTGTGCGAACATAGAACTAGAAGAACCAGAACAGACACATTGTTTTCCAATCGACTTCAGACATCTGTGTCTTGTTCAGTGTTTGGATTGGCCCTTCATTCCAAGGCACGGTCGTAGGTTTACCATGTAGCTCTTCTACCTGTCTATCTGACTGCCTGTCCATCTGACTCTCTATCTGACTACCTGCCTATCTGCCTATCGCACACCCTGTCTATCTGACTGTCTAGCTGACTACCTGTCTGTCAGCCTGTTGATCTGTCTACATGTCTATCTGACTACCTGTCTATCTGCCTGCCGATCTGTCTACCTGTCTATCTGTCTATCTTTCTACCTGTCTATCTGACACCCTGTCTAC
>CM030187.1:15227468-15229968 GCA_017639675.1 Aplochiton taeniatus
TGGGGGGGGGGGGGGTGAGTGTGTGTGTGTGTGTGTGTGTGTGTGTGTGTGTGTGTGTGTTTGTGCGCGTGTGCGTGTGTGTGTGGGTGAGTGAGTGGGTGAGTGTGCGGGTTATTCTTTTGATGTCGGTAACTGTATTTGTGTCTGTCCGTGTGTGTATCTCTGTGTGTATCTCTGTGTGTATCTCTGTGTGTATCTCTTTATTTTTCCTGTGTGTGTGTCTGTGTGTGTCGCTCTTTACATTTTAGTGTGCGTGTGTTCAGGTGTGTGTGTGTGCGTGTTCAGGTGTGTGCGTGTGTTTCTGTGTGGGCTCCTGTGTGTGTGCGTGGCTCTTTGTGTTCCTGTGTGTGTGTGTGTGTGTGTGTGTGTGTGTGTGTGTGTGTGTGTGTGTGTTTGTGTGTGTGTGTGTGTGTTGTCTTCGTTTAACAGTCTGTTTATCTCGTTTGATGTTGGTTTGTGTGTGTGGGTTTGTTGTGTGTGTCCATGCCAATGAAGTGTGTGTGTGTGTGTGTGTGTGTGTGTGTGTGTATGTGTGTACACTGTTCCATCAAAACAGATAGTAATCCAGCGTCAGGCCTTTTTCAAAGGCAGAAGGCAGACGTTCTTATCAAGGTGTCACACCGGTGCTGATAAGCCCCTAGCCCCTTGTCTCCATGGCGACGGAACGAGCAGCGCCGACACCCAAACTGTGTTTAGCAGCAATTTGGGCCTGCCTTTCAAAGATGGCCGACATCTAACTCCAGGGAATAACAGAAGAAAACGTCACAGCTGTCGTTCTTAATGTTGTTTTGCAACGTCTTTGAAAGCCTAAGTGACTGCAGTTCCTTGAATTGGGCTCTAAAGTGTTCCTAGAAGGTTTCTCTCAATGCCTTTCTCTCAAAAGGTTTGCCATTTTGTTTTATTTTTGATAGGTCTCTTCTAGGAGTTGTGTTTCTATGTCTGTCCTTTGAGAAGCTAAGACCAGGAGGAAGAAGCCTTGGTGTAAATTATCCAATCCTGTCGGCCTAATGGGACTCCGCAGATCCGCTCCCCTTTACTGAAATAAGTTCCATTATTAATATCTGAAAAAAGAGAGTGCGACTCAGCAACGGCCCATTTGAAATCCCTGGCAACGTTCTGCGATTAGAACTTCGGGAAGTTTTAATAAGCAGGAGCGTAGCATGCTGCATTATCGATCTCTCTCTCCAGCTTGCCGCTTAACGATGTTTTATTTCTCTGGTAATCAAAACTAGATTTCTCACGATGTGACTTTGCTGCACACACACACACACACACACACACACACACACACACACACACACACACACACACACACACACACACAAGCAGACCTCCATTGTAAATCACATAAAAGCCCAGTAATTAGTACAGATATTCGCTGATGTGAAACTCGAGCTTCTCCGATGAATTCAGATGATGGGAACGTTGTAGTTTGTGTTCGCCTAATAAGGTAAGAAATGGCTCCGGGGAAAACACAGTGCTCGCAAACATCCTGGCTGTTACCATTGTGATGTCACTTCCCCCCGCCTGCACGGCCTCTCCTTTCCAAACCAACAAAGAACTTTGCCGCCATAACCCAAATAATCACCACACGCTAATTACCGCTTAATGAAGTGGTTTTCCTTTCTCTTTTTTCTTTTCATTTCTTTGAAAAGGCCCCTTGAGATTTCTACTTTGGTCTAGATTAGAGACATCAAAGAGGCCGTCTGTTTGGAATGAAAACGCACGGGAGATCAAAATGGAGGATGCTTTTATGAACACTTCATGGAAGCCTCTGAGGCCCAGGTTGCTTGTAGGGACGGAGAGTTAGGGGTGGGCAAGGGAGGAAAAGAAGGTGGGGGGGGGGGGGGGAGAGATTGTGTGTGTGTGTGTGTGTGTGTGTGTGTGTGTGTGTATGTGTGTGTAATTGCTTGTGTGCGTACCATAAATGTTTTACAATTTGTGTATGTGCGAGTTTGACTAGCCATGCTCCCTGTGTGGGAGTGTGTGATCATTTGTGTGTGTGAGGGTGTTTGTATGTGTGTGTGAGAGAGAGAGAGTTTCACTATCCATGTCCATTTAGTGGGAGTGTGTGGGTGTATGTGTGTGTGTGTGTGTGTGTGAGAGAGAGAGTTTGACTATCCATGTTCCCTGTGTGGGAGTGTGTGATCATGTGTGTGTGTGTGTGTGTGTGTGTGTGTGTGTGCGTGTGTGCCCATGTGTTCTTCATATGATGGAGGCATGGAAGCCGGAGACATAACACACACACACACACACACACACCAACCCCGCCCCCCCCCCCCAAGGAGGACAAGAAATATAGAGGGAGAATAAAAGGAGAGGAGGAAGGGAAGAACACCTCAGCAGGGAGGAAATAGAAGTGTGAAGTGGTGACAAACGATGGCATTTAGCTTCCCCCTACACACACACACACACACACACCCACACACACACACACACACACACACACACACACACACATACACACACACACACCTACACACACACACACACACACACA
>CM030187.1:15239968-15262468 GCA_017639675.1 Aplochiton taeniatus
ATTATAGCTAATTTGCCAACCTGCACAAATGCTATTTTCAAAAGTGTATTTGGAAGGGGAAATTCTGTGCAATCGACTAATTGGGGCCTGTAATGATTAACCACATTAAAGGTAGCTTTGTGATTTGGAGATCTGTGTGCTGAAGAGCCAACCATTTGAACCTGGCTTACATTCATTGGAAATGTACTCTATTCATGGCAATTATGGTTACCAAAAAAGATGAAGGAGTAATCAAAAAAAATCATTGTGCAAATTGCCGTATTATGGCCTTAGGTGGGAAAGACGTGCGTGTCAGTTACGTGTCGAGACGGTCATACATGTTCCGTCACATGACACATTGAATGCCCCTTTGTGGGTCGAAGGCTTGTTTGCTCAGGCGACTCCACTTTGAATTGTGAGTGTGTTGGACTACGCCCAGAGATGTGCCGTGTGTCGTTCTAGGCTTAGTACGCCAGTGATGGTGGTCGCGATCCGACTCTCAGTCTCTGGTGCGCTTGTTTTTTTGGGTTTGTTTTTTTGACATATTCATTTCGTAGCACGGAATGTCAATTCCCACATCGACACAACGCTGCTCTAAAATACTATCTGCAGCAACAGCATAAGAAGAGCTAGCGAATGCAGTGGCTGGCAGGAACGCTGTATCTTCCAATTTCACACTCTACGTCTGCCCTCATCTCAAGATGTTTCTCTTTTTCATTCTGGAAGTGTTTCAAAAATGTCTGCTGAAGACGATTTATCAAAGGGATTTACGGAGCCACTGAGCCTTGCTCTATCAGGCTGCATGTGTCTTCTTCTTTCTGCCTAATGTCCCATAGTACATTGTGAAAGGCTTTAGCCATTCCTGACCATGAAACACGTTTACAAACGCATTCTGTAATGAACTCAATGCTAAATCGTGTGTTCCCTCTCAGGCTCTGAACTGACTTCACTACCAGTTGCTTTTTGCTCTCAGTTTGTTTGCCCCATCTTGCATTGATGTAATGTTCGCTCTAACAATCAGCTACTGAGGCAGCTATGTGTGTGTGTGTATGTGTGCGTGTTCGTGCGTGTGTGTGTGTGTGTGTGTGTGTGCGTGTGGGTTTGTGTGTGTATGTGCGTTAACGCGTGTGTGTGTGTGTGTGTGTGTTACACTTAAAAAGGCCTAGGATTAGTTTCCATTCGGTCTGTCTTTGCTCCGCTGCTTGCAGATTCCATTTGAGGAGTTGAGAGAGCCAAAGGATAAGCTTTAAACACACTATCCCATATCCTAGCCTAACACCTGTATGGTACGTTAGGGTTTTGGAGTAAACAGTGGAACAGTAGCGAAAGGGCTGCACAGACTAAGAAAAGTAAAATGGATTACATCTTTCTATAGCATAGATTCAATGTGGAATGGCACATTCCTTACACACAGGCAGGGCATAAGTTTCTAATCTATACCCTAAGTCATGTGTATGTGTGTGTGTGTGTGTGCGTGTCTGTGTCTGCGTGCGTGTGCGTGTGTGACTATGTGTGTGTGTGTGTGTGTGTGTGTGTGTGTGTGTGTGTCCTTGCGTGCGTGCGTCTGCGTGCGTGTGCGTGTGTGGGTGATTATGTGTGTGTGTGTGTGTATGTGTGTGTGTGTGTGTGTGTGTGTGTGTGTGTGTGTGTGTGTGTTCATTGGACTAGGAAGATCCACCCCGCCTTGTTCAACGCTTATCGTTATGTGCTGGGCTCAGACAGTACCCACTAAGATGCCAATTTCGCCCGCTGGGTGAAGAGTTTGGCAGCTCACTGCTTGGTCCCTATCGGTCGTGTCGAATCCTCTGTGATACAGAGGCATATCAAAGGGAAACATAACTATCTGAACTTAAAACAAAACAATTATGAGCAAGGAGGCACTGTAGGGAAGTCATTGAAATGTACGTTAAAGAGTTATCGCCGTCAATTGGCTGATCAACAAATGGTTCCTTATTGGGTACGCATTGTGTTGTTATGTGTACAGGTATATGCCAGGACATGAGGACTTTGTGATTGTGAAATTGTGTTATATCTCCTCATTCATCGATTATGCTCTTTTGAAAGTTTAGCTGCCATTTCCTATGTTAAGAAATAAGAGCTGTTATAAAGGAAGTCGCATTAAGAAGTGAAAAATGTCAACATCCTATTTATTTATGGACAAACAAGTCTCGTTTTTTTTTGCTTGGGTTTTTCCTTTTCCATCATGCGCCTGCAAAATCAAATCAGAAGTTACATTATCATCAGTAAATCTCCCGTGCATTTCTTTGTCGGCGAATGACGAAGCCATCCTTTCGAGCACGCAGTGAATAGTCTTTGCAGTCGCCCTCGACTCAACTCTTGGTCTATACAGCCACTTGGCGCTGTCACTTCATGAATACGGAAGTGGCGTTTTGCATATCCCGCCGGCCTCTCCACGGACACTCTGCAATGATGGCTCTCGGCTTCCAGACGACGGCGTGATTGGCAGCGTGCTCTCCGCGGCGTCTGTTCGGTCGACCTCGGCCGTCCCCGGGTGACCGGGTGGCGAGGTCCAGAGCAGGGTGGCTCCTTTCCGAACTGTTGTCCAAACCCGCGGCGTCGCCTGCCTCCACACGTAGGGTGATTGTCTGTCGTTTGGGGGGCGCTGCCTGAGGTGCGACACCTAGGCTCCAATGGGTGAAGGTCTTCCTCAAACAAATGGAAGTCAATGAAACTGTGGGTTAACATAAGCTGTGATGTCGTGTTATCGAAATCGATTGACTCCTCAAATGTCCAATCATAGATTGGTTTCATAGTCCCACTGAAACGTGGCTGTCCTATATTAGGCAGTGTCCCCCATTACAGACAATCACCCTAACAATGACAGATTACAAATAAAACGTGTCATTCTGTGAAGGTTTGCTCAGTGCTATCGAGATTTAGTATACAGGCGTATTTTTGAACCCCCACCAATCTATACCAAGGTGAGACAGACGTAAGAACAACGCTTCCAGGCGAGACAGAGCCGTTCGAGTGGGACGGAACGGACTGTTCTCTGGAGAAACACGACGACTGTGTCTTTGTGAACATGACCATTTGGTGGTGAACACGACCCTTTCTGTTTGGTGGTGAACACGACCATTTGGTGGTGAACACGACCCTTTCTGTTTGGTGGTGAACACAAACCTTTCCGTTTGGTGGTGAACACGACCCTTTCTGTTTGGTGGTGAACACAAACCTTTCTGTTTGGTGGTGAACACAAACCTTTCCGTTTGGTGGTGAACACGACCCTTTCTGTTTGGTGGTGAACACGACCATTTGGTGGTGAACACGACCCTTTCTGTTTGGTGGTGAACAGTTTGGTGGTGAACATGACCGTTTGGTGGTGAACATGACCGTTTGGTGGTGAACATGACCGTTTCCGTTTGGTGGTGAACACGACCCTTTCTGTTTGGTGGTGAACACAACCCTTTCTGTTTGGTGGTGAACATGACCCTTTCTGTTTGGTGGTGAACACGACCCTTTCTGTTTGGTGGTGAACATGACCGTTTGGTGGTGAACACCCAATGTTGTCTCTTTCTGTCGTCGCTGTCAACTCAACTGACACACGCTTTACACTGCAGGAGGAATCAGTGGAAAAGGTAACAATACTTTGGTTGCATGTACGGGTGTACTTATGTACAAGGGGCTGTAAAGGTGTGTGTGTGTGTGTGTATGTAGTACATGTGTGTGTGTGTGTGTGTGTGTGTGTATGCGCGTGTGTGTTTATGTAGTACATGTGCATGTACCTGTGTGTTAAGGAGCGTTTCTAAAAGTGTGGACATGTTTACAGTGTAGTCCACAAAGAGCAATATAGAAACAACCTCACATTACAGTACAATGGGCGTTAATCAGCCGTTCTATACAAATAAAGATTATTATTATTATTATTATTATTTAGAGACACTGTGTACAGCACTGGGGATAAATCTCATGACTTCTCTCTGCTCTCTCTACCAATTACAATCCATAAGATATCAATTGAATTACTTCACACATCAAACCTTTCCGAATGCATTAAACCGGATCTTATGTTCTCACTGTACGGTACAAATCTGTGTAATTGCGAAACCTATAAATGGATTTAATCGTTATTGCACATCAGCTTCTTCCTTCCGCCTTTGGGCAGAGGTAGACTTTATACAGTACATCAGAGAAGAAGGTAGCCATGCTTATTAGGGAAACCCGCTCTTCACAACCTGCCCAAAGAGAGAGAGAGAGAGAGAGAGAGAGAGAGAGAGAGAGAGAGAGAGAGAGAGGGGAGAGAGGGGAGAGGAGAGAGGAGAGAGGGGAGAGGTGAGAGAGGAGAGAGAGAGAGAGAGAGAGAGAGAGAGAGAGAGAGAGAGAGAGAGAGAGAGAGAGAGAGAGAGAGAGAGAGAGAGAGAGAGAGAGAAGAGAGAGGAGAGAGAGGAGAGAGAGGAGAGAGAGCGAAACAGATGTTTAGACAAGCCAGTTTAATTCAATGGACTTTCCTGCCATGTGCTATTAGCCACCGCCGGCCCTCGTCTGCTAGTCCGGAGTGTGACGCGGCTAATTCCAACCTAGCCCAAATTCACTCAGCCACAAACAGGCAAGCATCTGCCCGCTGACTCCTCTCGTCACCGTCAAATACCTCACAGCGTCATTGGATGCGAAGGCATCAGCATCCTAAGCACCAGTGGGTCTCTCTCAACGTATGTCTTTTGTTGATCGTGGTTTTCTCCAACTAGCCGTTTCCATGAAGGAGAAAGGATTGGAATTCCCTTCGGACCCGTGTGACGATTCTCAAAAGGAATGTGTGCGCACAGTGCGTTTAGGTCAACCTAGATCCGACTGCGTTTTGAATTGATAATAAACTGCCAAGGTCACGGAGGGAAAACCTGGCGGTTGTGTCCAAAGTTTCTTGGTATTACTGCGCTGCAGCCTATTACATTTGTGAGTGAGTTAGCTGTACTCTTATCATCCTTAGCAGACTCATGTTAAAACTGTTGTAGTGTGTTCGTGCAGTAGCGTGTTTGCAATCTTATTGAAATAAAAACAGTTGTTATTAAAAGTTTAAGCCTTCAAACTGAAAAGAAAACGGAAGGATTACATTTAAATCTAAGGCACTTTTGAACTGAATCTGTTTAGCACCCTAAAATGAGAGGTTTCAATTGGCTTGAGAAAACGACTTAACGTGGTAAGAAAACGCCCAAAGTGTAGACAGAACTGTCCATTAAAAAGCCTTTCACTCCATCTTGTCGAAGAGCGTGATAGGCATAGGTGAGTTTAGCTGTTCTTTATCTAACTGGTGTAAAAGGATGTGAATGGGCCTATTTAACGTCTTGACTTGACATTTCCTACATGCTGTTGCCTCCCTTCTACACTGATATATAACATGTAATAAATAGGCAACATCTCAACACAGTGCTGCTTTAAAACATGTTCATTTGATTTTATACTCTAACATGATTTGGCGGTTAGTGTTAAGTAGACGTTAGATGATCGTCCCGCCCCTTGTTTACGCAACCAGTTTGTTATAAAGACAAGACAAGACAAGTTTTTTTTTTTTTTCATTATGCGCTGCCACGCTTTGGTAACCGAGAGACAAAGTATATCATCTAAGGCAGTCACTGGTAATGAATGGCTTAATTAACTTGAATCAGAAAGCGTTTCTCTAGACAACAATGCTTTGAGTTATGGTTGAGATTACAGCCCGCTCCAGTAATACTCGTTTTGCATTGTTTACAACTGTCTTTTGTTTAAAAATAACTTTGTTTTATTTGACAGCAAAAATAAGCAAAAGTTATTGGTTTGACTCCAATGTTTCTCCTTCTTGACCTTAGTTGAAATACATTTTTCTCAATCATGTATAGGCCTAAGCAAGCAGACGTTGAGACGTTTTCATCTGTATACCTTAATTACAGAAATTAAGACGTTGCCTGCAATCGGCTTTCTTTAGTTATTCAAAATAGAATAACTGTATCTATATCCCCAAATCCACGATAGCAGATAGTAGATCTCCTTCTCCGTCATAATTCCTGAAGTGCTCACAAACCTGTAAGCTCACAAGGAGCTAATTTGCATATTCCTTCTTCCTGTTTGATGGCGTCTATTAAAGGTTGGTTTTCTCATTTGTTCCCGGCTGATTAAACGCAGGGACCCAGCCCAGACCGTCGCTTTCCTAATGGATTGGCCAGCGACACTGTACTATGCAGTGCATTTTCTTCTTCTTCTTTTTTGAACGTTACTGTATTTCAAAACAAGAGACGTAGTTGATATGTACATGTTAGATTATAAAGTTTATGTGGCACAATATTCAGCTCTGCGTCTTTGTAACACGTCCCTGTGTATGTTTTAAAATGTTTTATTTATTCTAATTTTTTTTTTTTTATATAGCTCATTCCATGACTTCTCTGGGCAAATAAACTTTAGTTATGGGACTGTAAAGGTTTCAGCTGTGCGTCTTTGTAACGCATACCTGTGTATGTTTGTATTTTTCATTATTTTTTTAATCTAGCTCTTTCCAGGACCTCTCCAGGCAGATGGACGTGAGCTACGGGACGGTGAGGGACTCGGCGGTGTACGACTACTTCAAGAACAAAGGAACCAACCCTATGGAACAGGACAACACCTACGCAGAACTCTGGAGAACCATCAGCAAGAACCACGGGCAGGACAACTCCGTGTCCGGGCCCTCGGAGGGCATCCGCAAGGTACGGCCCGGGCCGAGCCAATGTTGACGTTATATTTGTATTCTTTATATACTCTAGCTTTCTTTTAATACTGCATATTTTTTTGTATTATGTATTTTTTTGTTAGAATAGGTTTAGGGGAAAATATACAAGTTAAAATGTTAACGTTCCTTAAATTGAACATTTCTACATTGACTATTTTTTTTGCTAGGCTACATAATAAGTCCTGGTTCAGATAAAGAAGAAAAAAAACTGCACACCAGAACCAATGTTACAGAATCAGGGACAGCAAAAAAAGAACACGACCTCTCCTTGATTCACATTTCTTTGTAAAGTAGTAAAGTCTCTAATCCCCGCTGTTACGGTGAATTAGTCAAACCAATCTGCTAATAAAGTTATCCAATTGCGTCCAAGCTGAGCGAGTTGAACATGCTGATTCTGATAGTAGCAAATCTCCGATGTCCGTGATGAATGGGCCAGACAGCATGGCTAGTCGGCCGTTTCTTCTACATTGATTTTACATGACAACTTCACTTTTAGTTGAAGCACTCTTCCGTTTCTTTCCCACGCAACTGCACTCCTGCTTTTAATTAGCTTTATTGCATTGTCTAGTGTTTTCCAATACAGTAAGTTTCAATTAGCTACCAGCGCAGTGCCTTGTCTGGCGGAGAGAAACTCCATTATTTCGCTGTCCTTGGTCTTTTTGCTGTCAGTTAGCCTCGTTTCGAATGGCAACCAACGCGTTTGTCACTAGATCACCAGAGTAGACCAGATGACGACTTTAGAAGCAGATGTTAGCCGTTTAACAGTTCGACGGCAAACAATTCAACGCTTCGTGAGCGCACGACTGCAGGGGGATCCTATCTGGCGGTAATAGTGACAGAACACAGGCCCGTGTTCACTTACACAAAGGACAAACTCGAAACAGGCAATCAGAGGAAGGGAATCAGACGTTGGGGAAGGCGTTGTCCTGGGAGGCGGAATGAGAGGAGAGCCAAACGATTGGTTGTTTGCTGCCAGCCTCCGAGGCAATCGGAAGGAGAGGACGAGGAGGATGAGCTACACATTCACAACCGCGTACCGTCGCAGTTGATGTTGACGGATAAATAAACAAACAAGGCTTTAGTCTTTGACAGAAAAGAGACCTGGCACATTACAACGCCACCCTCTCAAGCACCCCTCCCCCCCTTGTCTTGTTGTTGGTAGGGTATGAACTCATAATATACCCTTTTTATTTCCAAACTGATGCTTTGCCATTACTGTAAACTATAATGACTTATTGATCCGGTGTGTTTCTACGTCTTTGTTCTCTGCTCGGTAAAGCCTCAGACTCTGTAGTTTTTGCTAAATCAATGGCTGTGTTTTCAGGCAAAGCAGAAAAAATAAACTCACTGAAAAGGGGGTCTCTTTCTCTGTTTCTATGCAGTGCACCATCTTTGATCCATTATGTCATACCATTACATAATTATATTATTATTTTCTTTGCTATATGTACTGTATGTATAGCAGAAAATAGACTATGCTATATTTATTTATCATGTGTGTTTATTTGTTTGTTTGCTGTGTGTGTGTGTGTGCGTGCGTGCGTGCGTGCGCGTGCGTGCGTGCGTGCGTGCGTGCGTGCGTGCGTGTGTGTGTGTGTGTTTCCCCCCAGGCTAAGAAGAGTCCCTATGCGTTCCTGTGGGACCTGGCGGTGGTGGAGTACGCCGCTCTGACCGATGACGACTGCACCGTCACGGTGACAGGAAGTGGAGTGAGCAGCAAAGGCTACGGCATGGCGCTCCAACACGGCAGCCCCTACAGGGACCTGTTCTCTCAGAAGTACGTCCTAACCCTAACCCTACCCCTACAGGGACCTGTTCTCTCAGAAGTACGTCCTAACCCTAACCCTACCCCTACAGGGACCTGTTCTCTCAGAAGTACGTCCTAACCCTAACCCTACCCCTACAGGGACCTGTTCTCTCAGAAGTACGTCCTAACCCTAACCCTACCCCTACAGGGACCTGTTCTCTCAGAAGTACGTCCTAACCCTAACCCTACAGGGACCTGTTCTCTCAGAAGTACGTTCTAACCCTAACCCTACCCCTACAGGGACCTGTTCTCTCAGAAGTACGTCCTAACCCTAACCCTACCCCTACAGGGACCTGTTCTCTCAGAAGTATGTCCTAACCCTAACCCTACCCCTACAGGGACCTGTTCTCTCAGAAGTACGTCCTAACCCTACCCCTACAGGGACCTGTTCTCTCAGAAGTACGTCCTAACCCTAACCCTACCCATACAGGGACCTGTTCTCTCAGAAGTACGTCCTAACCCTAATCCTAACCCTACAGGGACCTGTTCTCTCAGAAGTACGTCCTAACCCTAATCCTAACCCTACAGGGACCTGTTCTCTCAGAAGTATGTCCTAACCCTAACCCTACCCATACAGGGACCTGTTCTCTCAGAAGTACGTCCTAACCCTAACCCTACAGGGACCTGTTCTCTCAGAAGTACGTTCTAACCCTAACCCTACCCCTACAGGGACCTGTTCTCTCAGAAGTACGTCCTAACCCTAACCCTACAGGGACCTGTTCTCTCAGAAGTACGTTCTAACCCTAACCCTACCCCTACAGGGACCTGTTCTCTCAGAAGTACGTCCTAACCCTAACCCTACAGGGACCTGTTCTCTCAGAAGTACGTCCTCACCCTAACCCTACCCCTACAGGGACCTGTTCTCTCAGAAGTACGTCCTAACCCTAACCCTACCCCTACAGGGACCTGTTCTCCCAGAAGTACGTCCTAACCCTAACCCTACAGGGACCTGTTCTCCCAGAAGTACGTCCTAACCTTAATCCTACAGGGACCTGTTCTCCCAGAAGTACGTCCTAACCCTAACCGTACCCCTACAGAGACCTGTTCTCCCAGAAGTACGTCCTAACCCTATCCCTACCCCTACAGAGACCTGTTCTCCCAGAAGTACGTTCTAACCCTAACCCTACAGGGACCTGTTCTCCCAGAAGTACGTCCTAACCCTAACCCTACCCCTACAGGGACCTGTTCTCCCAGAAGTACGTCTTAACCCTAACCCTACAGGGACCTGTTCTCCCAGAAGTACGTCCTAACCCTAACCCTACCCCTACAGGGACCTGTTCTCCCAGAAGTACGTCTTAACCCTAACCCTACAGGGACCTGTTCTCCCAGAAGTACGTCCTAACCCTAACCCTACAGGGACCTGTTCTCCCAGAAGTACGTCCTAACCCTAACCCTACAGGGACCTGTTCTCCCAGAAGTACGTCCTAACCCTATCCCTACCCCTACAGAGACCTGTTCTCCCAGAAGTACGTTCTAACCTTGACCCTGCCCCCAACCTTACAGAGACCTCTTCTCCCATAAGTACGTTCTAACCCCATCCCTAATCCTATCCCTTACCCTAACCCTATCCTTAACCCTATCCTTATCCCTAAACTTAACCCTACAGAGCTTTCTTCTCCCAGAAGTACGTTCTCCACAGGAAGAAAAAAAAAAAAACACTTAAAAAAACAGTTCACTATTCTATGTGTCTTAACTTAATGACCTCGAACTCAAGAACATTTGCGCTAAGATATCCCCCATAGGTTTCCATTCAAACAGTTAGCATTGTTGCTAAACGGGAAAGCTGAATACTCCAACAGCCTGAGTGGGTGTACTAACTTTCTGGGCGAGTCAGGACAACTCCGGGATTTATCAAAATACGATTAAACATCCA
The DNA here is from genome assembly GCA_017639675.1 of Aplochiton taeniatus. Classification (NCBI taxonomy): domain Eukaryota; kingdom Metazoa; phylum Chordata; class Actinopteri; order Galaxiiformes; family Galaxiidae; genus Aplochiton; species Aplochiton taeniatus. Next base: position 15,250,322 of record CM030187.1, read on the forward strand.
AAAATAGTGAACCATTACTTTAACACATTTAACCAAAGTATTTTCAATGAGCTTAACTGTTGGAAGGCATCGATTATAAAGATTAATTTCAAATGAGCGCACTTATGTGTTTCTGTAAATGAAAGACCGTGAACATGATTGAATGCATGTCAATATAATATATAAGGCTTAAGACATATTCGTATTTATTATGTATGTAAAACCTGAAGGCTTTTCAGGAGCCTGTCAGCTTAGGGGCCTCTAAATTATTAATCCGATTCATTTTTCAACGCTATGGGTTTATATTTAATGCAAATCAACAGATGCCTGTGATAGATACGGAATATATTGATATGCATGTACTGAAACAACGATCCCCTGCATGAGCATGCATGCTGTACACATGTGAAGTACATGCAACATGTATGAACCAGCAGTGTGATTGATTGCACATGAGACCTATTCTCTCTAAATATTAATGCACAGTGGGTTATGGAGAGTATTGTCAACAGAGATGAATTAGTCATGTACACTCATGAATCCATCTTTGAATGATGCTAGATAATATTATCTATCTGTGCGTTTTATTCTTTTAGTAAACGACTCTCTCTGTACTCTTTCATCTAAGCTCCTTTCTCTCCCCCTTAGCTTTCTCTCTCTCTCTTTTCTCTCTCTCCCTCGCTTCCTCATCCCTCACTCTTTCTTCTCCTCTATCTATAACCTTGGGGAAATTATCTGAAGTGCATATGGTTTAACGAACACCTTTTGCTGGCCGTCGTTCTGATTGCTTTTTTTTTTTTTTGCTTCATAAAAGCCATAAACCTGATCACTGGGGTTTGACGGTGCCTGAGGGAATTTAGGTGCGACGTAATTGGCCAGTGAGGTCGTTGAATGGCGAGGCTCGACCAATCAGACGGCAGGGGACAGTCCAGTCAACATACTTGGGTACTTTATATGCGTGACCTTTTCAAAATGGCTCTCGTCAAACCCCACAGTCATGGACTTACAAAGACAGTTTAAAGGGATAAGAAGCAGAAGTTAATTCAAATTCCTGCTTCGGGGCACACTTCCTGGTTAGAATAACAACATTGGCCATTGATTGGACAAAGAGGGTACCAGCCCATGTTATTCTAATGCTGCATTACAATTCTAACAGGTGTTTCCATGGAGATGGGGGAGCTCATCACATGAGGACCGATTCTTCACATATTTGGTCCTTTTACAAACCCAGGAACATGGAAGGATGAAAGAAAAATGAAATTAATAATTTTCCCCCCTTTTTTATGATCTGAATGTTGCCTGTTGTTTTCCAAATCCTGTATGGTTAGAGGCTGCTGTAAGCTTGGCATTCCCTCCTCTGGCTTAAAGGTGCCAGTTTTAACTGTTTTAAAAATATATAAAAACTGTTATATAAGGCGTATTATGAATGTGTTTCACTTGCTGGGAATGTATGCACAGCAGATATTTAGTCCCTGGGAAGGCTCATTGTGTGATATTTCATCCATATAGGAAATGACTAACTTTTTTTTAATGATTTAACCTAAGTTGAGATCGATGACATCGTTTGATTTTACGGCTTTGGGAACGACGTACGCCAAGCTGTGGAAGAGTTGATGTAACATGCTGGATTTGGACTGGCAGAGTAGGCCCCTGTTACCTCGCGGAAGAAGAGGGTTTAGTGGGGAGAAGATTTACTCTTTGCTTTGAGAGACAATTTCAGCTGGTGGCTTAACTGCTTAGGCAATGTTTGGCAACTTTTGGGCCAATCTGTTCAATTTTATTTCGTCTGGGCTTGTCAGGAAGTATCGAGGCGTGAGGTGAAATCTCTTGTTTGTTATCTTTAATTGATCCCGTGGCTAAGTTGAAATCGTGGCAACCAAATTATCTGGATTTACATATGATGAAATCTTACCAATTAGGAAAGTTAGAGCTATACTGTTATAATCATTTAAGCCGTGGAGATTATTTCTCCGAAATCACCTGAAATCAAGGTCCTCAGGAAACCAACATTTAGTAAGATTCCCACACACCTTATTTTTGATCTTTCGAAGTACAGAGCATACTCAGATAAAGAGGGCGAAAATAGTATTTTTAATATAACAACATTTGATGTTGAATGGTTAAATAAAGCTTTTCAGATCAATTAAAAGTAACACTGTTTAACACCCGCATGTTCTAACTAAATAACGCAAGTTATTGAATACTGGAAATACACTTGTCTACCAACATTTTAGTTAAAGTTAATTATTTAATATAAAGTTAATTAAAGAAGCAATAAAATCAAAAAGTGTGGGAGTTCATGATTTAATTTACTGTACAAGTACTCCTTAGAAGTACAGGGAACTCGGCAACCAAGATGGCTGACAACACACTAATCTAACCATTGCAGCCACATGAAAACAAATTCTTCCTTATTACAAGATTATGATTATTATTCTTTGGAAAACAAACCTAGAAGTTTCCCTTTTTAAAGTTTATAAATAACAAAGTAGACATATCTCGTCTCAATGTTTTGTGTCTTCCATTCTGTAGGGCTGGGGCCCAGAGAGAGGGTGTTTTTTCCCGGTTGTCCCCTACAAGGCTGTTGGTGTAATAACAGCTTAGACTCAACGTGTCATCTCTGCTCGACCGGAGGATTCATCTCACTCTCACCGCCCGTCTCGTCCCATCACCATCATCCTTCTCTCTCTCTCTCTCTCTCTCTCTCTCTCTCTCTCTCTCTCTCTCTCTCTCTCTCTCTCTCTCTCTCTCTCTCTTTCTTTCTCTGTCTCTCTCTCTCTCCCTCTCTCTCTCTCTCTCTGTCTCCATCTCTCTTTCTTTCTCTGTCTCTCTCTCCATCTCTCTCTCTCTCTCTCTCTCTCTCTCTCTCTCTCTCTCTCTCTCTCTCTCTCTCCATCTCTCTTTCTTTCTCTGTCTCTCTCTCTCTCTCTCTCTCTCCCTCTCTCTCTCTCTCTGTCTCCATCTCTCTTTCTTTCTCTGTCTCTCTCTCCATCTCTCTCTCTCTCTCTCTCTCTCTCTCTCCATCTCTCTTTCTCTCTCTCTCTCTCTCTCTCTCTCTCTCTCTCTCTCTCTCTCTCTCTCTCTCTCTCTCTCTCTCCATCTCTCTTTCTTTCTCTGTCTCTCTCTCTCCATCTCTCTCTCCCCTCTCTCTCCCCCTCTCTCTCTTTCTCTCTCATATCTGTCCACAACATAACACATTCAGTGTATGGTTCCTTGTGTACTGAGGATTGGCAAAAATGTCCGGACTGTGTTTTTTTTTTTGGCCCGCAGGACCATTTCTTGATAATGGCTTTCCGTTCCTCTCCACTCCGCTCCGGTTTGTTGTTCTCCCTGCCATAGCTCTTAGATTTGATGAAGCTGTCCGTCTCTCGATTTATTTAAAGGTTCATTTGTGAATGGCCATGATGTTTGACATTTTCATTTATGAAGTTGGTTGGGGGATTACATTTGCGAAGGAGGGCATAAACGGCCTGACAACATCTTCGAGAAGTAGTGCCCTGGGAACACTTCAAATGATGTGTTCGACTGTTAACTTTAAGACAGGTCTATTGTCTCCTCTCAAGCTGTTCATATCTTCATTTACCAGACCATTTACCATTTATCCTTGCTTTATGTCTACCCATAACCTTTATATTACTGCTAATTATATAATATTGTAATATTATTATATTACTTTTATCTCTCACTTTAATCCTCTCATTAGCGATAGAAAATTTCGCAAAACATCGAATTTGTTCGCAGACCATGGATGACCTAGTTATAAGTCAACATTAGCGTTCAACCTTCTCTCTTTCAGATATTCATAGCGCATTGCAGCGAACGAAACAGGAAGTTACCCCCAACTTGTGTAGGAACAGACCACAAACCGTCTCTCTCTCTCTCTCTCTCTCTCTCTCTCTCTCTCTCTCTCTCTCTCTCTCTCTCTCTCTCTCTCTCTCTCTCTCTCTCTGCTTTGTCCTTCCTCCAGGATCCTGGAGCTGCAGGAGAAAGGCGACCTGGACGTGCTCAAGCAGAAGTGGTGGCCGCGCGCGGGCCGCTGCGACCTGGACAGCCACGCTCACGGCCAGCCCGACGGACGCTCCCTCAAGCTGCACAGCTTCGCCGGGGTGTTCTGCGTGCTGGCCGCCGGCCTCCTGCTGGCCTGCCTGGTGGCGGCCCTGGAGGCCTGGTGGACGTCCAACCGCTGCAAGCCGGAGCAGCCCAAAGAGGTGACCGCGGAGCCCAGGGCGCGGAGGACAGGCGGCGGTGGGCCGTGGGGGGAGGACACCGCCACGCTCTGCTTTCAGGACCCCCCGGCCCCAGACGGCGGCCTTGACCTCGTAGAGCTGCAGTACACTCAGCTGTAGAGGCCTTAGAGACCGGGAGAGAGAGGGAGCGCTTTACGTACTTGACGTTAGCCAGGAGATGTGAGGTGGATTTATGGGGGGGGGGGGGGGGGGGGGGGGGGGGGGGGGGGGGTTGGTTCAAGGCTGGTGGCTATTATGGAAATCAAATATGGTCGGGTTCGACAAACATATATCGTGTTTACCTCACCCCCCCCCCCACACACACACACACACACACACACACCTACTAATGCACAAGCACTACCTTCCTTACGCCCCCCACCCACCTCACAAGTCACATAAAAATATTCAGAGCCAGCGGCGTTGTGCACACATGCCCCCTCAATGGGTTGAAATGAAATCTGTGGTATTATTTATATACACTAAAGCAGCATATAGTAAGGGGAGCTAATGTGAAACTGTGCCACCTCAAAACAAATAGGGTGCATGACGCTTCTGTTCAGAACACCCACTTTATTTTTTATTTGTCTTACTAACGCCTTTAAACAAATCACATGATTATTAGGAATGCTTGGAGGAAATGTAATTTGCCTTATTAGCCTTATTAGATTTGGATTTTTTCTGATGCTTTGGTCTGGGCCAAACAAGCCAGGATTTTGCTACTGACATTCCCAGGTATTTTTCACAGTAGCCTTTTTTTTCTAACATGGTTGAGCACAGACATTAATGAAGGATAACTAAAATATCAAGCTCTGTACCCACTCAAGTGGTTGGAATTTAATTTTTGTCATAAATTCATTTTACCAGCACATAATAATAAGTGATTCTCCATGCCCAGGGGCTTTCTCTACTGATTAAAATTAGTGAGTGAGCAAATCCACTCACTGCAGAGGATCCCTGTGCCCAGTCAGGTGACACAGGAAAAACAAGAAGTAGAAAGCAGTCTTGACCTGGATACATAAACTAAAGTGAACAGGAAGTAGGAAGCAGAATTGACCTGGATCCACAAACTAAAGTGAACAGGAAGTAGGAATCAGTTTTGACCTGGATCCATAAACTAAAGTGAACAGGAAATTTGAAGCAGTCTTGACCTGGATCCATAAACTAAAGTGAACAGGAAGTAGGAGGCAGTTTTGACCTGGATCCATAAACTAAAGTGAACAGGAAGTAGGAAGCAGAATTGACCCGGATCCACAAACTAAAGTGAACAGGAAGTAGGAATCAGTTTTGACCTGGATCCATAAACTAAAGTGAACAGGAAATTGGAAGCAGTCTTGACCTGGATCCATAAACTAAAGTGAACAGGAAGTAGGAGGCAGTTTTGACCTGGATCCATAAACTAAAGTGAACAGGAAGTAGGAAGCAGAATTTACCCGGATCCACAAACTAAAGTGAACAGACGGTACCCCTGTATGCACGGGGGCTGTCGTCGTGGCGATAAGACCTGTCTCAAACCCGCTCGGCAACTGTCTCTGCATGACGTCTTATTGCAGCTTATATGTCAATGTGGACATCCGTTTATTCATTTATTTCCCCTCTTTTTTTTTTGTTTTCTTTTTGTTTCCTACCTCCTATCTTTTTGTTCGTTTTTTGTTTTTTTATTTATTATGATTTTACTCTTGGCTGTCCTCGTGCAGGTTGCTAAGGATTACAGCCTGACGCGGGCGTCTGGGCCGTTGACATATAATGACTTTACCACTACCCCTTCCTCGGAAGAGAGGAGGGACATTTGGACTGAGAGAGAGACAGACTGGACAGAAGCAGAGACTATTGACACAGGTCAGGATAGAACTCCTATTTAGCATTCGACGTGTCACCCTTCTTGTTCGTAGGATCAGTGTGACTCGTCCCGCCTCCGTTTTGAAGCCATGGCCATATTGTTGTTGTTTTGGAGAAGGGGGCGATTCTAGGGGGAGGGTTTGGGGCATGCCTCACTTTTCACTTTGGCAGGAAATCAAGAAGTTATTCATTTATATTCATCTCCGACTCAAAACTCACTCAGTCTCACCACACCAAGGCAGCTGGGAAATTGTTTAATAAATCAGAAGAGTTGTGGATATGACGCATTAGACAGTTTAAACTTGGTGTTTTGTAGTATCAGCGATTTTTCGGCCTGATAATGTCTTGTTGTCGATGTAAAAAATGAAATCATAACTGTAGCATAGAAAAACACGTAAACACAAAAGACAAAAGTGTTTCTTAATCAAGTTTTAGTGTTCTGGTATCGTTTTATTCAATGAAAAACCATTTAACTGCTAAGATTGTTTTGGTTTTTGTCTTCATAAACAACCATGTAGCAAGAGCTTGATTTTCCTTTTTACATGACATGATTCATTTAGACAAACTGCCAATTCTAAGGTGGTTATTATTACATTTTATTGAGGTGTCTGTCTGCGAAAACAATGGCCTCCAATGAGACGTTTTTAGTTATTCGCTTTGAGAGTTGTTTCACACACTGCCACTCTGCTAGGAGATTCATTTATATCTGCTAAGAAGTCGTTGGCCAATCCTCAGAAAGCAAATCAACTAAGGATCTAATATTCATGCATCTTTTGAAAGTTTGAATCAGCTGGACTAAAAGCCTCCACTTTGTGCCCATGAGAGCACTTGATATAGCTCTAAGGAGAGAGATTTTTTAATAATTTTTATTCTATTTTACCATGTGAGTCCCGTTGAAATAAATATCACTTTTTACAAGATCATGGCGGTTGGATTCTCACACATACAGTTCAAACCGCTTCTCCTTGATCCCCCCCTCGCTGCACTTTAATCAGTCAGCAGTACTCCCCGGCACGCTAATAATCACCGTAGCTACACTGAACGATATCCAGCGGCTCAAGCTTCCTGTGCCTGACGGCTTAGAAAGGCCGTCACTCCAGCCTGTTTCTGCGTCTGAACGCGGGCGGTTTGGACCGGTGGAGTGGACAGTGCTAGACGAAGCGGACACGTCCTTAACCCCTGCCATGCCTCTTTTTTGGGGGGGGTAACTCGGTGATCCCGCTCGCAGTGGCAGGAGCGTTGTGCATATGACTGGCTCTCAGTAGAGACCTTTTGGTGAGCTCTCCATGGTGCCTGGCCACACTGACGGATAGTTACCTCAGGGTTGCAGGAGTGGTGTCCATTTGGCTGGGTCCAGAACGAGCCCTTCGTTTGCTTAGGACACGGGCCGGCTTTGGCTGGGGTCCCAGTAGATTGCCACTCGAATACCAGTAGTCGTACCACTAGAATACCAGTAGATTGCCACTCGAATACCAGTAGTCGTACCACTAGAATACCAGTAGATTACCACTTGAAAACCAGTAGAGTCATACCACTAGAATACCAGTAGATTGCCACTCGAATACCAGTAGTCGTACCACTCGAATACCAGTAGATTGCCACTCGAATACCAGTATTCGTACCACTAGAATACCAGTAGATTACCACTTGAAAACCAGTAGAGTCATACCACTAGAAAACCAGTAGATTTCCACTTGAACACCAGTAGAGTCATCACACTAGAATACCAGTAGATTACCACTTGAATACCAGTAGAGTCATACCACTCGAATACCAGTAGTCGTACCACTCGAATACCAGTAGATTGCCACTCGAATACCAGTAGTCGTACCACTAGAATACCAGTAGATTGCCACTCGAATACCAGTAGTCGTACCACTAGAATACCAGTAGATTACCACTTGAAAACCAGTAGAGTCATACCACTAGAATACCAGTAGATTTCCACTTGAACACCAGTAGAGTCATACCTCTAGAATACCAGTAGATTAGCACTAGAGTACCAGTAGAGAGCTTTTGGTGACCTCACCCTGTCCTTTGAGAGATACTTAGCTTGAACAGCAGGAAGCCTACTTCATGTCATCAATATTGGGGAAAAAGTAAAGTAGATTTTCCATCTAAACGTTCCATCTTAGTGTTAGCATTCCAGTAAAAGCCTGATATGCTGTAGCTCAAACCAGAATTCATCTTCTACCTGTAGCAAATTTATTTTTCTTTGAATTGAATTTTTTTCATTTCTTACATTGATTTCTCATCTGTGACACATTTCAAACACATTTTGTTTGTTTATGAATGCACATACTTTCCATGTCAAACTGAAAGTCATCATAATCTGATTTTTGAAAAAAATACGATTGGTTTGATTGGGGCAATGTTGGAGCCAAACCTGTTGCTATTGGTCTGCCGTCTGTTCCAGTTTGCCTAGCAACATGTTATGTCATACCCTTAGCTGACCCGTAGTATTGTTAGAAAAAGTGGTTCCTACCTCTTCAAGGCAGACCTCTGTCTAGATCTCAATGATGGCAGTGCCTTTTACTGACCACTGACTCAGCATAATCAAAGCCATTAGGATATGCATTGTGCTGGTCAAGGGTTAGGGGTAGGGTTAGTTATTTGGGGCAGTTAGTGAGTGTTTTATTGCAAACTATACCACATCCAACTGATTTATTTGAAGGCAAAGAAGTTAGGATAAAATGTGTTGACCTTTGTTAGAAAAGATGTAGAGTGCGTCCTTATATTTGTTACCATGTAAAAAGAGGCACCAGAGAAAGTGCCAGTCTTTCGCTCTGCATGGAGATCAGTATTGGGAGTGTGTGTGTGTGTGGGGGGGGGGGGGGGGGGGCTTTATGTGTGAGACCTTGTGTGTAGTCAAGAGATGTTGAGAGAAAGCCAGAAGAAAGCTAGTAGGATAGACTAGTTTTCTAAGGGTCCATGTTTATAGGTGAACTGTAACAAAGGGCTACTACGATACCCCAGCTCTCTAAGTATCCATGCGTGTAGGTGAACTGGGGGCTTGGTGGACACAGTTTTGGCTTCAGGATTGCCCCTTGTCAAGATGTCTGCCTACCCATCGAATGTGTCCACTGGCCAAATTTGATTTCAAAGGTGCCAGTCAATGACCTCGTTATATCCAAAGTGGTTGGATTCACTTTGATTATACGTCGGGAAAAACCACAGCATATCCAAAATGTATTTTGACTGTGCTGGAATGGGGGGTCATACTAAATTAATATGCTGACATCTAGCAAATGAATTGAGAGGAGGGGGGTGGGTGGGGGGGGGGGGGGGGTAACCAACGACAACAACTGAACCATAAAGTGCATGGACCAACCAAACCAAAAGCCTGAGAGAAAAAAAAACAAAAAACAAACGGCCCCGTTGCCAATCTCAGCCTCTCTGTTCCTCCTCCTCCTCCTCCTCCTTTCTTCTCCTCCCTCCTCCCGCCTTCCCCCTCCTCTTCCAGGACAAGGAGGTGAATCTGGAGCAGGTGCATCGTCGTATGAACAGTCTTATGGACGAGGACATGGTCCTCAAACAGATCCCCGGCCCCTCTATCGAGATCTCTGCGCTGGACATCGCCAGCATGCAGCAGCAGCAGGGTCAGAGGTCGGCGGAGTCCTACCCCTCCCCGCCCTCCTTCCTCCCGGGGGACGGGGGCCCTCATCATCCCCACCATGGCGGGGGCCTGGGTCGGACGATGGCCCCCCAGGGCCCTGGCAGCAGCAGCACCACCACCCACCCCCACTCCCACCCCCATCCACTCAGCAGCGGCCCCCTCAGCTCCTTGCAGTGCAAACACAGGGCGCCCAACGGGGGTCTGTTTCGGCAGAGTCCCGGCAAGACGCCCATGCCAATGTCCTACCAGGGAGTCTCCAGCGGACCCATACCCGAAGCCATTGATCCCATCCATAGCACCTCCATATAAAGGGTGTCAGTGGGAGGCTACTTTACCCCTGGCTGGGGGATGCCCCGCTCCGAAAGTGGACAGAATCTGTAGAAATCGATGTAAGAAAGATATTGGATGAAGGAGCTGTAAAAAATGAAAGATTGAAGAGATTTGTATTACCTGTTCAATGACTGTAAACAACTTAAAAGGGGAAAGGTAAATACTTTTTTTTGTTGTATATATATTTGTAAATACTGAGAAAACGCAGTGAGGTTAAAGTGTATTTTGAATATTCTCAATTTTTGGAAGTTGAGTTATAAAAAAAACATACAAAACGAGATAAAAAAAATATATTATATTAACAAAAAACGACTGTTTGAATGGCTTTGTAAATTTTGTTCTATATGATTACTGAGGCAAAATTCATTGTGATTTTTTTCTTAAGTGCCGAAACAAAAGATGTCTCTTCACAAACCATTGTTAGAAGCTTTCCAGGCACCATATGGACATTTTAGTGTGGAACTCTTCCTGTTATGCATCTCTATAGCAACCACAACCAGGCTTTACTATTGGAGGAAAACAATAAACAAAAATATGAATTCTTATTATTTAAGTTATTGACACTTTTTTAAGTATAGGTTCTTTTATTACATTTTTCAGGTCTCCGTAAATCATTAGCAATTAACGCTGGAAGAAACATTTCTCTTGTCTCATGATTTGCTTTGAAAATAGACTGTGTTTTTTCTATGGCGCATACTTTTACTTCACGTGTTGTCCGTGGCAAAGTGAACGTACTCATCGACCTCCGGTCAGAATATGGACGGACACGTCTGTTTTGTGGTGCAGTGTTCATTACAATGGCTGTCTAGACACTTGAATCTCAAAATGAGTGAATAGATTGGGACAGAGGAAGATTCTCACATCTGGGGAATGTCCTAAAAACCTGATGTTTTTTATTTGATTTACAGTTTTGTTTTGTTTGGTAATGAAATGAAAATGTGGGCGTGTGTGGTCTCACGTAAAAGAGACACATTGTTATTTTTACAGTTAACACACAAAAAAAAATAATTTTAGGAAAACACAAGTAAAAGAAAAAGTTATGTAAGTATGTATTCCTTTTTTTATACTGAAGGATTTATTGTGGAAACTGTTGTATACAGACGCTTCTCCTTTCGAAGTCATAATAATCACACAGAGAAATAATGTAATTGTACCATATTGTGTTATCTCACGTAGATATTTATAATGAGAACCACTATCTCTAATTAAATAAACAGCAGGGGTATGAACATTATAAAAACCTTGGTAAAAGCTGGTGTTTCCAGCAGGTTCCATATCGTGATGGCGGCCATATTGAGAAGAAACAATGTTTATGATTTATAGTCATTGGTGGAGGGGGGGGGGGGGGATTTGTTTTGAAGAAAACGCCTCTTTGCCACAATTAGGCCTTTGGGTATAACACAGCAAAACACTTTCATAAGTGCAATTAAAACGCAATCACCTTACTTATTCTATTACCTACTAATTTCTTTGTCCAATGTTTACGTTTTTCTCATCCCTCCTGTACTTTCATTTCAAAGTCGTATCATTTCGTTTCACAATGCCCTTTAAGAGTCGTTAAATGGTTTACATACTGTGTTTTCGAAGACAAACCAACGATTCATTCTGTCTAAATCAGAATATAGAAAGCTGCCATACCTCAATCTAAGAGTATCGTGTATCTTGTCTGGATATCTTTCTTTCACGCTCCCATTTTTCCAGAGCTTGCTCAGCAAGGACCTGTATATTTTGTCAAAGTATCCGTAGTTACTCATGTGAACCAAAGTGATCTCATCATGAAACCGTGTTCCACCACCTGTGACTCTGATTGGCTTAAGAGTTTGAGAGACCTAAGGTTTTGGTTGCCTGACAATACAGGAAGTGCACAGGAAGTTTGTTGTTGTTCTTGTATTTGAACTTTTTTAGGGTTCCACTGCCCCGCGTGTATTCCCCCTTTACATTTCCACACAGGGCCACACTCCGCAAATCGAGAAAAAAAGAAAATGACAGTTACCATGACAAATAAACATGAAGTTATCACCGTCTCTCGTCTGTAATCCTACATCTGAAGGAAAATCATATTTTATTTATGAATATGCTGCTTGGAGTTTCCTAAATCTTTAATAAAGAAATATGGTTTACACATTGCGGCAGTTTTTTTTGTTTGTTTTGGTTCTA
>CM030187.1:15264968-15267468 GCA_017639675.1 Aplochiton taeniatus
TGCAGCTATAGCGCTCATTGACTCCTGTATTCTCCCCTCTTGACCACTGCAATTCATCAGCGCCACTTCACTCCATTAACTTCAAATGGCTCAAACCTCTGCTGCTCATCTGCCCACCTCAACCAAATCATCTGAGCACATAACGCCTGTCCTCTCTGACCTTCACTGGCGTCCTGTCACACAGAGCATCAACTACAAAATCCATCTCCTCACCTATAAAGCCCTAATAACCTGGCCCCTCTCCTACCTCTCTGACCTCCTCCACCACCATCATCCTTTCCTGTCACTCCCATCCTCCACAGCTGGTCAACTGGTCATCACTAAATCTATACTTCGGAACTTTAGTGATCAAGCATTTTCTAGGGCAAGGTATTCACACTTGACCTCGGTTTTACAATTTAATCCTATGGAGTAGACCGTGTTTTTTAAAAAACGGCATGTTAAACCTCGCTGCCGGCGCTTTTTTCTGCAGTTCAGAACATCTTTTTCAGCCGAAAAAAAGTTCTAAAGTTCTAAAGTTCTTAGAAAAAACGCCCTACATCAAGCGCTTTTTTGACAGCTGACCAATCACAAGCGGACCCGTCGTTTCTCATAACAACCAGCAAAGATGGAGAAGGTAGGTGGAGAAGCTCGTTGGTGCTAGTGACTGAGCACTGTGAAATGTACGACATGTCAGTCAAATTCTATCACAATATCCACTGTTTGGTAATGTCAGGTTGTCTTTTGATGACTATGTTGGCTGGCTAGCTACTTCTTACACATCTGATTTGCATTATGTTATGCTAACTCTCGACAAGTAGCTGTTTTGTAAAGTTAGCTATCGCGAAAATGTTGCAGTATCTGTTGCTATGGTAATGGTATGGCTGGTGTTTTTCATAAAAAAAAGACATCTAGTGTGAACACCACATTGCCTGTTCTATTCTATTCTATTCTGGCCCTCTCTTTCTCTATGGACCTCTCTTTCTATCTCTCCCTCTCTCTCTCTCTCTCTCTCTCTCTCTCTCTCTCTCTCTCTCTCTCTCTCTCTCTCTCTCTCACTCAGAGACACACCAGCCACGAGTGTGGAAGCACAGGTGTTGCACCGCTACCGAGTGCAACCAGCTGCTTGAGCAATTTTCTCCCTTGCCATTGTTAAGGTAAATTACATCTGCCAGCTTCAAACGCTCCCCCATGCTGAACAAATCAGGGCTGCCGAAACAGCGGAGGGAGGGGGGGGGGGGGGGGCTTGGCCGGGGAAGAGGGGAGGGCGCTTTAAGACTAACAGATCAACCGTTGTTCATAAAGTGGCTGGCTACACTGAGAGGGTCCGCACACAGCACATGGCCATCTGAGAAGAGTGGGTGTGTGTGCTAGGAAGATAACTCCCTGTTGAAAAAGGACACTCAACTGTTCTCTCTATCTCTCTCCTTCTCTCTCTCTCTCTCCCTCCCTCTTTTTCTCCCTTACTTTCTCTCCTTTTCTCTTTATTCCTCTCTCCCCAATTCTCCTTCTCTCTTCCTCTCTCTCGCTCAATCCTTTAATGTCTCTTCCTTTTTCTCTCCTTTCATGGCTCTCTCTCTCTTTCTCTCTCCTTGTATCTGCCTGTCTCTTTTTGTTCCTCTCTGTCTCTGAGTCTCTCTCAGGGAGCACTGCACCCACGCTGAGAGCTGTCAATCACAGGGCTTTTCACGTTCTGTGAGGAACGAGAAGCAGCAACAGGCGGATTGATAGAGAGGGAGACTAAGAGGGATAGAAAGAGAGAGAGGAGAGAAAGAGAGAGCGAGAGAGAGTAAGGAGACTTAAGAGAGGGAGAGAGAGAGAGAGAGAGAGAGAGAGAGTAAGGAGACTTAAGAGAGGGAGAGAGAGAGAGAGAGTAAGGAGACTTAAGAGAGGGAGAGAGAGAGGGAGAGAGAGAGAGAGAGAGAGAGAGAGAGAGAGAGAGAGAGAGGGGGAGAGGGAGGAGACTAGAGAGAGAGAGAGAGAGTGAGAGTGAGGAGATCCTGCAGCTTGGTGTGACCTTTCTTCTGTTCTGCTCGTCTCTGAGTTTCTCAGAGTCACTGCTATGAAGAGGGACTCTGATAGGCTGAAAGCTGGGAACTAAATGTGTGTGTGTGTTTGCTGGGTAATGGAGTCCTGCTGAGATCGCTGCACTCAATCTGGATGATGTGTGTTTGTATGTGTCTGTTAGTCTGTGGGTGTGTCTATTTCTGTATGAGTTTGTGCCTGTGTGTGGGTGGATATGTTTGTATGTGCGTTTTCTTAGTGAGTATGTGTGTGTGTGTGTGTGTGTGTGTGTGTGTGTGTGTGTGTTTGTGTGTGTGTGTTTGTGTGTGTGTTTGTCTCTATGCATGTGACTCTATCTGTGTGTGTGTGTGTGTGTGTGTGTGTGTGTGTGTCTGCCCCCCACAGAGACACACACAGTAGCATGTCCTGAATCTGACATGTCTGATGCCGCTCTGGATCAAAGTGCCTGGTTAATGCAGGACTCGAAATACACTGTTGTGTTGAGTTACAACCCCTG
>CM030187.1:15272468-15307468 GCA_017639675.1 Aplochiton taeniatus
CAGGTGGGTCGACCTTTTGTTCCCAGAGCATGTAAATGCTGTCACACAAACCGCTCCCCATTTTCCAGAGACTCTATCCCAGTCCAAAACCACATCCCTGGGTCCTTGTCGAATATTATCCCTGGAAGAAAATAGCCTCCATTTTAGGAGGTTGCTGGTTTGATGGACCTCCCAGACCTAAAATAAATTCACGCAACTGGAGATTTCGGATCTCAGATGCAAATTGTCTACCTACTCAAAAGGCTATTTGTTCCTGTCTGCATGGCATACATTTGCATTTCCATTTCCTTTTCTAGTGTGTGTGTGCGTGCGTGCGTGTGTGCGTGCGTGCGTGCGTGTGATGCTTCAATTATGAGACTTGAATCTTCCGACGGCATTTGTACACATGCAGGAAAGGGGAGACACACACGGTCACTCAAAAAGGCACTCTCACAAGCGCACAAACGCACGCACACTTTCTCACATTCACACGCACACACACACACACACACACTCTCACACACACTTTCACTCACACACACACCCACACACACACATTCCCACACACAGAAATATGCTGAGCAGCCCTTGAGGACGTCAGAGTAGTGAGGGGCCTGTAATGGGCTTCTCTTTCTATTTGCATACAGAGTAACCAGAAGGGAGACGGGGCCAATAGACGGTGGCCCTTAAGGTCCGTTTCCAGTAGATCTCAGGAGCCTCCCGCTGAGTAATCCCCCATTCTCCTCCCCCCTCTCCCCCCTCTCTCCCTCCAGAAACCCGTCGTGGGGAGTAGAGTGATCAACCCCCCCCCCGCCCCCCGCCCTTCTGATTAGGTCACCCCCCAACCCCCATCCAACTATCTCCCAGTTCCTCCCCCGTCCTCTCGAGTCCCCCTACTGATAATACCCCCCCCCCCCCCTTCCTCCCTGTGCAGAGAGGAGGAGCTGGTAAATGCTGATAGACAGCGCCCCTGGCTGCCTTAAGTCAGAATGTACAGCAGGACATTAATGCTCTGTGATGAGTGGCTTACAAGGTGCCGCCGTGATCATCTCTCTCTCTCCCTCTCTCTCCGTCTCTCCGTCTCTCTCTCTCTCTCTCTCTCTCTCTCTTCTCAGTCTCTGTCTCTCTCTCTCTCTCTTTGTCTCTGTCTCTTCTCTATCTCTCTGTATCCATCTTTCTCTCTCTCTCTGTCTCTAGCTCTGTATATCTCTTTCTCTATCTCTATCTCTGTTTCTCTCTTTTCTTGCGTGTGAATTTATAAAGTGCTTGTCTGGAGCATGGCTCTCTGTTGCTTTCTGTTCTCTCTCTTTCTTGTAGCATTTCTCTATCTGTCTATCCTCTCTTACATAACAACAATGAATAATTGAAGGCAAACAAGTCCATTGCTGCTCGTTCAACCAGCAGTGATTACATAATTGAGTGTGATCGTGCATACATTTAAGAATCGATCGATATAAAGCCATGTTTTATGCATTCCATTATCCTTAAACTTTTAAAGTTGTTTTATAATGTAAAACTGCAAGGATAACTTAATAGTATATATATATATATATATATATATATATATATATATATATATATATATATATATATATATATATATATATATATATATATATATATCACAGTCCTGCTTTTGGATGGGAAAACTCCCGCTCCACCATCACGTTTAATAAATGATATCAGTAGAGTGCCCCCTTTTCTCCAAACACAGATTTTTGACTGAACCTCATTACTACCCGCCAGTAGAAATTATCGTTCGTTTGCCTAATTAGTTTCTTCCCCTTCAATTCACAATGTCTCCGTCTTAGCTGAAAGTGACCGTGTCATTCTCCGAGTGAATCACTTACCGCCAACCCCATAATGAAATCGTGTTAGCAGCTTATTGGCGTGTGTGTGTGTGCGTGTGTGTGTGTGCCTTAACCTGTGATTGTTCCCCATTAAGGTTTTATCGGCAAGCGGGGCGACACATTAGTCTCCAAAACGACGCGGTTGCCGTGGTATCAATGCTGTGACCTCCCGTCACTTCGGGGTCAGATGGCAAATGAAAATGACTTTTCAGCCTCGAAGCTTCAATTAAACCTTTAAGTATTCATTTCTGCTGTGGGCTTTTAGTGCCAGTTTCTCTCACACACACACACACACACACACATACATGTCTGAACCGTAAGTGTGTGTGTGTGTGTGTGTGTGTGTGTGTGAGTGCGTGTGGATGTGTGTGTGTCTTTCTTTTTAGGGTCATGTGTGTCACCCGGACTAAGGGACTTATGAACTTCACTCATACATCTACCGGCTAATATCCAAAGACCACTGCCGTAACCGGTGGCAACCCGTCATTAGGGCTGGTGGGCAGCGCCCCAATGACAGAAAAAAGATTTCGATCATAACAAAACAAGGGAAATGTAAACTGAATGGCACTACAAAAAGTTCACAAAATGAGAAGCGTTGAGTCAGAACGCGTATCGTCGTACGGCATGGTAATAGTATCGCGAGGCAATTACGTGGTTTGGGGCTGGCCCCACGTCTGCACAGAACCAACAGATCATCGCAGATAGAAATACAACTGAAACGTTCAGTCGCACATTAACGTCTTCTCATGAGAACGGATGAACCACATCAGGCTTTGGCTCATTGCTTGATCGCGCATCACTCACTTGCTTGTCAATTAGGCTGCTACTGCGATCGAAGGAAAAAAAATGTACACAGTTGAGTCATTGTTAAAATAGTAGTTTATCAATACCATATAGGCTTCATTTCTCATATAGGCATGATACGTTGCATTGTACTTTTGACATCCTCCCGGCCAACACACGGCAAGAATTTTGTGCATAATCTGGCATGCACAAAAAGACAAACAGAATCGTGTAGTCTGATTCCGGCATTAGGTGGTCTTGAGTGTCTTGAAAGGCGCGCTCGGATAACATGTATCATCATTATTATTATAAATGTTTTTAAGTCCACAGTTGGCGCTGTACCGGGGCCCAGAGGTGCCTGGTTCACACGCATGAGACACCCTGTTCTCTGTTGTATATATGAGTTTATTTCATATTTCATACTGTGAATTTAGAACAATGTGTCTTCGTAGTTGGTGGCAACCGATATATATTGTCGGCATTGAAAGTGCCGTACTTTCAGCGTTAGGGTTGCGAGTTTGATTTTGTCGTGAGCCCTGGATGATAAGAAGTTATTAAAACGTCTCAACATGAAACCAACCATTTTCTGTAACCCTTTTACCTCTCAGAAGACAGGCGCCAGAGTAAACAGCACGTCAAGTCGAGTTGATTAGTATCGTCTGGTTAATTCCCAATCCAAGGCTCCTAATGCACTGGTGTGATCAGTGATCTGTGTGCTGTGAGGTTGATAAGATGGAGGAGCCCCTGCGTTCTCAGGGGCCATTAGGGTCCACACACGCTGGGATGGGAAGGCGGGGACGGCTGTAATTACAGGATCTTTGAGTCTGTGGAAGTGCCGCCAATTCTGAAGTCCTACACCGGTCTGAACTGTTGCTGGGGACTTTATTTCTTCTTTTTTTTTCAGACTACCGGATCGTTGGGCTTTCCGGGTAATTTTTAACTGAAGGTACGTGCAATTAAAAGCAGTCAAAAACGCTGGCACAAAATTAGTTAAAACAGCTTTCTTTTTTTAAAGGTTTCATGCATTTTGTCAAGCTCTGTCTTTCTCTCGTATCCATGCGTGCCGCCATGTCTGTCTAGCTCATAAAACCAAACACACCAATAACACACACCATTAACACACACCAATAATACACAGCTTTAACACACACCTTTAACACACACCATTAACACACACCTTTAACATACACCATTAACACACACCTTTAACACACACCATTAACACACACCTTTAACACACACTATTAACACACCTTTAACACACACCTGTAACACACACCATTAACACACACCTTTAACACACACCATTAACACACACCTTTAACACACACCATTAACACACACCTTTAAGACACACCTGTAACACACCATTAACACACAACTTTAACATACACCTTTAACACACACCATTAACAGAAATACGGCCAATCAAATGATTAACATTTTTTAATACACACATCCGCTCATGGTTTTACAAGAACTAGCAAAATTCCAAAGGACAAAAACGATTAATTGTGTATAAATAAAAAAGCAGCACACAAAACATTGATTTTTAATAAATAATAAATGAATGAAGTAAGGCCTTTCTGAGGTTAAATGAATAATACATTTCCGAGGTACAGTGAAGGATGTCCTTGCTGTCCGCAGCACATCATCAGTGAAGTTTGTTAGATTAAGATGTCTATTTCTATGCATGATGTTCAGTATGCTGTGACTACCACAACAACAACAACAACAACAACAACAACACAATGTTGACTACTGTCTGGCCTTATTATCCCATACTACCAGCAACAGCAGAGGAGGAGGAGCAGGAGGAGGGTCATGGTTCATACACTGAAGCCTGGGCCTGTTTCTTGTCCCTGAGCATTGTTCGTCTGCTCTTCCTTACAGACACCATCCTGGTTGAAATACTATAATCCACCGTTCACTGCATACCATTAAAATGAGTAGGTCTGAAGGGGAGGGCTCCCGGAACCATGACAACGGAAGGGGCTGACCCGCAACAACAGCGCTTAGTACTGTATGTCGTCAAGGGAAAACAAAAACAACTCTGGTTCATGATTCATCATAAATAGTTATTTAATAATTTCAATTTAATGGACTTTGAAATGACCAACCCTCCAAATAGCCCTGGTGACTAAATATATGACCGTGACTATGAAGCAGCATAGACCTCCAACAAAATGCAAAATGGCCACTGTGCTACGTTGCTCAGGAGACTGTTAGGCAGACCTCTTTAAGAAGATGGAGAAATGGAGGGGAAAATGGATGGATGGAAGAACAATGAGAGGAACTGAGGATTGGGGTTAGGAAGTAGGGAAGAAAATAAACAATGCAGGTATGAAGGAAGGAAGGAAGGAAGGAAGGAATTTATTTATTTATCTTGTGCTCTTTATCTTGTGCTATTCTTATTATTCATTTGTGAAACATATAATAAAGACCCTGTTTTGAGGTTGTTTTACCTAGGAGAGGACTGGACCCTCTTCTGACGGGGTCTAACTTCTGCCACCCCAGACGCCAAGCGGCGTTCGCGGTAACAACCGTCCCCCCCGTCTAGCCCCGTGTTCCGACAGCGTAAATGAATCATAAAGTCCTGCCGCTGCCTCAGCGCGCTGCCTGCTC
Organism: Aplochiton taeniatus; assembly: GCA_017639675.1. NCBI lineage: Eukaryota > Metazoa > Chordata > Actinopteri > Galaxiiformes > Galaxiidae > Aplochiton > Aplochiton taeniatus. Next base: position 15,277,706 of record CM030187.1, read on the forward strand.
ATGCAGGCTGACGCGGAAGAGTCTTGTCACGCGTCGGGAAAGCAATGGACTCGTCTTTAAGGTGACGCCGCGTTACATGTACGTAACTATTTTGAAATAATATTCCATGATGAGGCACGTTTATTTTTAGGAACAGGCAAAGGAACGAGATCGAGCTGTTGCCTCAGCACATAATGGTGGAATAGAGGGGAGGTACAAACGTGCTCTCTTTCACGTTAATTGAATCTCCGCTCCTTACCCAACATAGCTCCCCGACAGGGCCGGTTTTAGAGTCGGGGCATTGGGTGGAGCAATGCATAAGCTAACCTTTTGGTTACGCTAACGGGTAAGCGAACATTTTGGTTAAGGTAACTTTAGCTAATCTAACGGATAAGATAACCTTTCAGTTAAGCTAATCGTAGCTAAGCTAACGGATAAGCTAACCTTAACTAAGCTAACGGATAAGCTAACCTTTCGTTACACCCCTTGTCCAAAGGTGAGCTGTGATCGCACAGCGGGATCGCTCTCGATTAGACGTTTCACCCAGAGGGCTGATGAGTCATACATACTCAGCGGGCGATGTTCCTACCCAGTGTTCTTAGCTGACGCCGGGGGGAAGCCGTCAAAGTCAACAGGGACACACACACACACACCCATGTTCAAGCTGTTCTCTTGCTAGGGGCAACACGTTCGCTCACATCTGATCATTTCTCAACAGGACGAAAAAGGGGAAACATATTTAACATCGAGTGAAAAAAAACAACTTTTTCAGAGATCACACTTGTTGTTTTTGGAGTGTTGAGATTTCAGTAGAGTCAGTAGAGACTTCAAACTAGAGCCAGTCCTAGAGAGTTACTTAGTGGTTTAGTTTCAATATAAATCTCCATTCTGTGAGTGAGCCTGGTCAGCTCCACTTGCACAACTTGTTTCGCTTGAGTTCAAATCTGAAAATAACAATATCTGAGATAACAACGCGGCCTGATTTCGTATCTAGGTTGTTTCGCTGCCCTTCTGAAATCTTCTCCTGACATTCCAAATCGTTGCCCAGGGATTCTAAAATTGTTCCCCAGGGATTCTAAATAACTCCACGGAGATTCTGAACTGCTTTCATTAGAAGTTCTAGATTCTGTTATGATCTATTTCGGACCGTGCTTACAGAGCCGGGCAGGGAAATATCCAACCATCAGTAATAAAGACTTGTGAAAGGTGACACCCTGTCTGTCTGACTAACATCCTAACTATGAGAACAATATGTCAGGCAATATTGTTTTTCAATCCGTGCTGGAGCTGACATTAGAAAATGGCAATGACAAATATTGAATGTGACATTTCACCCACGCAAAAAAATGATAAAGTACTGCTTCTTTGAAAAGATCAAAAAAATTAATAAACAGAAAAAAGTAGGGTGATAAAAAAAAAATGTATCTAGGCGGCTCGAAGCCGTAATGTAAAATAATAATGAGCAACAAGCTGGCAGCTTGAATGGAATGACTTTCTGACCTTTGCACCATTTAGGACTTGCTAGAAAACTTCCTGTGCCTTCAAATGCCAAAACATGCCCTGCCTAATATATTACCCAGAAGATAATGGGAATAAATACTTTCAGTAGAAGGCCACAGGCTCAACCCTTCTCCCAGGCTGGGAATTGTATTACTAAAATTATATGGTGCGGAAATTATGTTTGGTTCATGCATACATTATGCTGCTTTGAATGATAGCATTTGTATTCTGATTTATTTATTAAAAGGAAAAAATTCAAGGACACATAACGCATATATTACCACACACACACAGCCACACACAAACACACACACACACGCTAAAAGCCATACATATTATTATTATTATGACCCCCGCTCCACACACACACACACAAATTTAAACCCTTTTTTGTTTTTCTCTCTTTCACAGATAAACACATACAATCCATTACCTGTGTTGTCAAACTGCATACACATTTCTCTCTTTCCACCTTCCTCTCTGTTTATTGGTTTGCTGGAATCAGGAAGTCAGTGCTGTATGGTCAGACTGGCTTCCTCTCAGTTGATTGGTTAGCTGGGATTCGTCATGGTGAGAAATGCTGACGGACAGATTATTAGGTCTGGCGTTCTGAGCCATGGAGGTGGGGTTACCCCATTCTTTTTCTTCCTCTCTCTCTCTCGCTCTCTCTCTCTCTCTCTTTCTCTTTCTCTTTCTCTTTCTCTCTCTCTTTCTCTCTCTCTTTCTCTCTCTCTTTCTCGTTTGCTCTCCTTTCTTCTTCTGCGTTTCCTTCCTGTTTTAGAATATATTAATCCACTGTTCCTTTCAGGTTGGGGGTGTTCCAACAGGGGAAAGGTTCTTTCTATCTGCTCTGTCTCGCGCCTTAAAAATACCAAAGATAAACCCAGACGTTGCTCTCCAACAGAGGAGTGTTTAAATCCTATGGTCCTGATTGCAATGAAAAGGTCAGACAGCCTGAAGCAGCAGTTATCTGAGGGCAAAGTCAGTTTTATTTTGAGTCTTTATCTATCTAGCTCTATCTTTGTATCTATCTATTACTCTCTCCCTCTATCTTCTAGACACACACACACATGCTCACACATAGATCACATACATAGTATAATATACACATACACATATTATCTTTCTCTCCATCCCGCCCCCCCCCCCCCCCCCCCACTCTCTCTCTCTTTGCATCTCTCTGAATGAGACGTTTGTGTGTCCGGCACTTAGCTAATGCAGGAGAGCGAAGGAGAGGAGCAGTCAGTCTTTCTAAATGATTTCTGCCTTTCTTCACATCTCTCAGAAGGTGCAGAGAGGCAGGGAGAGAGACTAAGAGAGAGAGAGAGAGAGAGAGAGAGAGGAGAGAGAGAGAGAGAGGAGAGAGAGAGAAAGGGGGAGAGAGAGGAGAGAGACAGAGGGAGAGAGAGAGAGAGAGAGAGAGGAGAGAGGAGGAGAGCGGGGGAAGGCAGGTTAGGCAGGTAATGGAGTGAAGATGGGGAGACACAGGGGAAGCTGTTTGTTCCTCTGTTAAGGGGGGGGGGGGGGGTAGGGGAGGAGCAGGCAGTCAATATCTCTGACCTATTCACCTTCTCATGGTTCCTATCTAAAGAGGGTGGCTAGCTCTCAAAGCAGACACATCGCCACCAGGACCCTTATCCAGGGGCTTCTGCAGCTGATACACACACACACACACACACACACACACACACACACACACCCAACTCCAACACACACACTAACACACACACAACCTGACCCGCGGACACATACAGCACGACCCATCCTTACAGTATGCAGCAGTCAGTAATACAAAGGAAAACATTCTGCTCTCTTTCATCATTTCTGTAAACACACACACACACACACATACAAATATGCTCTATTTACTGTATATGCTGACACAGAGAGACAGTAAAGTAACTAATTATACTGACATCATCTTGCCAAGTCTATCTTTGACTCTAATGATGTATTCCTTCAGAGACACACACACACACACACTGACACACACACACTGACAAGCATAAAAAACACAAAACAATATGCACACACACAGCAAAACTGTAGAGGCAAGTTGTTTTGATCTCACAACAATGCACACACACACACACACACACACATGCTTTGGCTGCAAGGGAGGAGTGGGAGTTCAGACTCTGGTCACATTGTTTAGACAGAGAGACTTTAGAATGCCGCTCTCACTGTCTAATATACCCAGCTGTCATCCCCCTCACTCTCACTCTCTTTCTTTTTTCCTTTCTTTGTCTTTTTGTCCTCTCTGATCTCCCTCTCTCTGCCCCTCCCTGCCTCCCCCCCGCTCTCTACCAAACACGCTACACACACCCTCTTTCTCCAAACACACACACACACACACACACTGTCCTAAACACACCCCACACACATACACACTCTCAAAAACAGCACACACACACACACACTCCCAAACCCACCACACACTCGCTCTACACACCACTCACATGCTCCCTCTTTAAGACACCAAACACACATTCTCGCTCTCTCTCTCTATCTCTCTTTACTACACACACACTCGCTTTCTATCAAACACGCACACGCACACACACACACACACACACACAGTGTATACCAAACGCACTGCAAGCACACACACACACACACATACACACACACTGCACTACCTCTCTCTCTCTCTCAAACAAACTAGACACACCTACACACACACATGCACCATCCCCACCCTGTGACCTCCCCTTAAAGGTGCGTTGCATGGCTGAGTGTTTCTCTGTGTTTGAAGGAAGCAGTCTCCTCTAATCGTAATGAGTTTACATTGTTGGATCTCCCTAAAGCGGGATCACACCGCTGCCAGGGGAAGGAGGGAGGGAGGGAGGATGGAGGGGGATGGAGAGAGGGAAGGAGGGAGTGACGAACAGAGGGAGGGAGGGATGATGGAGGGGGGTGGAGAGAGGCAAGGAGGAGTGACGAATAGAGAGAGAGGGAGGAGGTGGGGAGGGAGGGAGGGAGGAGAGACAACGTAAGGGGGATGAAGGGATGGAGGGAGTGACGGACAGAGGGAGGGAGGAGGTGGGGGGGGGGGGGAGAGTGAACAGCTTTGACTTTAAGGAGGTCTTTTATTGAATCACTTGATTGACACCAACAACAGATGCACCGAAGAAAACAGATTTGAAGAGACTTTTGATATCCTTTTTAATTGACAGTCAATTCATTGAACATCACATTTGTTTTACAAAACACCGCAATTAAAACTCACACACACACACACACACACACACACACAGCTTCACTCTCTGTACACCTGCTACACATTCCTACCCATTCCTCCTCTCTCACAAACCCCACAGATCACCCTGGCAGAAAGGGTTTTACATCAATACAACCAAAGAGAAAGAAAAAGAAAGAGAGAATCACATGCAGAGAGAGATGGAGGGAGAGAGGGGGACAGAGAGAGATGGAGGGAGGGAGGGGGACAGAGAGAGATGGAGGGAGAGAGGGGGACAGAGAGAGATGGAGGGAGAGAGGGGGACAGAGAGAGATGGAGGGGGGGGGGCAGAGATTGCCTTAATGACAAAAATAAATTACTACTACTAACTACTGCCTACTACTAACTGCTACTACTACTACTACTAACTAGTTCTACTACTACTACCTACTAATACTAACTACTACTACTACTAACTAGTACTACTACTACTACTAACTACTGCCTACTACTAACTGCTACTACTACTACTACTAACTAGTACTACTACTACTACCTACTAATACTAACTACTACTACTACTAACTAGTACTACTACTACTACTACCTACTACTACTAACTACTGCTACTACTACTACTACTACCTACTAATACTAACTACTAACTAGTACTACTACTACTACTACCTACTACTACTACTTTTACTAACTAGTACTACTTCTACTAACTAGTACTACTACTACTACAACTAACTAGTACGAGTACTACTACTACTAACTACTACTACTACTACTACTAACTAACTCATTCTACTACTACTACTACTACTACTAACTACTGCTACTATTACTAACAACTACTGATCTACTGCTAGGTTACCTGACATGTTGATTCATTATTCCATTTACAACTGAAAATTCAACCTACGGACTCCTTTTATAATACCATTAACAGCGATCGCAGGTATCAACCACACATTTGTTTCTGATCAGCGGTGTCACACCGTGTCAGTATGCATAGGAATGAAATGGGAGTCAGATTAAATCGTTTTTCGATATCGTTTTTTAATTTTTTCAGTTGCTGTTCCTTTGAGTTGATATCTAAGTCAAACAGATGTGTAGCAGATACCGTCACACACCGCCTTTCAACAATGGGCATATCAAGCATAAATATAAAGATTTATTTTCCCCCTTCAGGGCATGGCGTAGTGAACTTTATCATCACATAAAACACGTTTTTTCTTCTTCATGTGTATTTCTTTTTCCTCTTCTTCACCTGTTTCCCTAATCTTCCTTCAGGTGTTAGGGATCTTTCTCTCCCCTAGGCAGCTGACATCTCATCCTGTGTAGAGAACGAGATAACAAGTCCGTCCCCCAGCGTCGTGTCTGATTTCTATTGTTGGGGGGGAACTTATGAAGTGAGACGCACTATCTGCCAACTCATTCATGGGGTCTGTGGCGCAGAGATTAGCTCTGGTTCCATTGGTTAGGTCTATCACACCATCGCTCTGTCCCCAGGAGGGACTGCCACTACGGAAACACCGCTTCCAGCCTTTGGACTGGGACAACGTTGTAGAATAGAACTATTTGGTAGAGGGAGATGATCTCTCCCCCTCCCCGGTGGGTTTGGTCATATTCTTGTCTATGGTCGCATTTGTCATACTGAGAGGAGGGGAGGGGAGGGGAGGGGAGGGGGAGGGGGGGGGGGGGGAGAGGAGAGGAGAGGAGAAGAGAGGAGAGGAGAGGAGAGGAGGGGAGGGGAGGGGAGGGGAGGGGAGGGGAGGGGAGGGGAGAGGAGAGGAGAGGAGAGGAGGAGGGGAGGGGAGGGGAGGGGAGGGGAGGGGTGAGGAGAGGAGAGGAGAGGAGAGGTATGATTGTTGGCCAGACCATTGAAACTTCAAAGCTTGTCAATCACATGCTTACTTCACACTCGGTCACACAAAAGAAAACATTCTGCACTAATTTCACCATTTCTGCACACACACACACACACACACACACACACACTCCAAGTCCTATCCCACTGTAAATATTGCATGAAATTGTATATTTAACATGTGTTAAGTGTTAAGAACTGAATAGAGAGAGAGATTTATGCTGAATCAGGCATGCCCATATTGCCAAGCCCTGACCCCCCCCCCCCCCCCCCCCCCCCCCCAACCCAACACATACACACACATACTCACACATACACACATATACACATACACACACATACTCACACATACACACACATATACACTTACACACACATACTTACACATACTCACACATACACACACATACACACACATATACACATACACACACATACTCACACATACTCACACATACACACACATATACACATACACACTCATATACACATACACACACATATACACATACATATACACATACACACACATACACACACATACTCACACATACACACACATATACACATACACACACATACTCACACATACTCACACATACACACACATATACTCACACATACACACACATATACACATACACACACATACTCACACATACTCACACGTACACACACATATACACATACACACATATATACACACATACTCACACATACACACACATATACACATACACACACATACACACACATATACACATACACACACATATACACATACACACACATACACACACATATACACATACACACACATACTCACACATACACACACATATACACATACAGACACATACATTCCAACAGTGTGCGCAGTCCATTATAACTGTTTTTATAGTATGGGCCTTTTGTGGTCTACCTTTAATCCCTGTTGCCATGGACACAGCGAACCCTGTCTTCAGCCGCTTCAAATACCTTGAGAAAAAAAGTGAGAAGTACTTTCGAACTTGAAAAGAAGCCTCAAACTGCAGAGGCTTGAAGGGTAAAAGAGTGTCAAGCCATGGCAATCAGGTTAAGGACATCCAAAATGGCCGCCGTGCCGCACCAAAAGATGACTGACCTCAGGTGGCACAGGCTGCAAAAGGTTTCTACTTCTGTTGGCCTTGTCTGAAGACAAGTAGATATCAACCATGCATAACAAGGGGAGGGGAATAATGAATTGATGGTGCTATAAAGAGGCCATTTTGAGCGTGACACAGAGAGGGTAGAGTTTGTAGAGAGACCCTCATTCTGTTGGTCCTGTGTCCAACCCGTAGAAAGTTAGAATGTTGGTAGACCTGTTAGAGTTTATTTTATTTTGTTTTGTTTGTGGGGGGGCCTTTGTAAATAAATGACCCACTTTGGCACAGCCACGGTCTGCGTTCTGCCTGTATGTTACCCACCTTTGAGCCCCTGGGTATGACTAGCTTACACACACACACAAATACACACACACACACACACACTCACACTCGCACACTCACTAGCTTACAGCCTGCTACCCAGGGGGTGGGGGTGTCAATTTGATCTAAACACATTTTCATTTCATTTTTAAAGTTGAACAGAGAGAGAGAGAAAGAGTGGGTAAAGATAGAGAGAGGGAGTTAGAGGATGGAGAGAGAAAGAGAGAGAGAGAGAGAGGGAGAGAGAGAGAGACAGAGAGAGACCGAACAAAGCTAATGGCATTGAGAAGACAGCCACTTATTAAAATGAGTTCTAATTAGTCAGGAGAACTATGACTGCATCACTTTGTTCTGGGTGATTTAGGCTGACATTTTTGTAGATAATAATAATATCTGACAAAAGCTATTTCTCTCCATCTCTCTCTCTCTCTCTCTTTCTCTCTGTCTCTCTCTCTCTGTGTCTCATGTCTTGGCTCATGTTGTTCTCCTGAAGCAGGTGATTGGCTCACGTTGTTCTCCTGAAGCAGGTGATTGGCTCACGTTGTTCTCCTGAAGCAGGTGATTGGCTCATGTTGTTCTCCTGAAGCAGGTGATTGGCTCATGTTATAGGCATGTTATATAGGCTGACCCTGAAGAACAGTGATTTAAAGCTTTATGATGTTTAATAGGAGGGCTATCAGTTTGTTCATTTGAGCTCACGCAGTAAAAAAAAAAAAAGAAAAGAATTTATGAGCATATTCACTACGTTTGTTTTTTTTCAAAAAGCCTTCATGAAGATTAATTTTCATATCATAATCTAGCATCGATAGGTCGGGTTGGTCGATTTTGGATGTGGGCGGGACCACTCCTGCTTCTGCTTCCTATCAGCAAAAAGGTAGCGCTGCTGGCTAACTGATTGGCCAATCAAACTGTGCACACAGAGCTGATTGACAGGTCGTCTGTAAGGAGGAGCAAGCCTGATTGGTTGAAACTGCTTAGAGGCGGTGAAACAGGGCTGATTCCAGGAACAGTCATCATGGGAGCCTTGATTCCTCTCTGACTACAAATTAAAGAAAAGCTCTGATGTACTTAGAGGTACATTTTGAAAAATGCATAAAACATTTTTACATTTTAAACAAAGCTGACATTTTTCGAATCCAGCAAGAATGACGTTGACATTTGCATTCAATCTGATTAAATCATTATTTCAAAAAGCATGGCATTTGAAAAGACTATAGGAAGCAATATTTGCATTTGAATGAGAAAAAAAAAGAGGTTCAATTTGAAAGTGTGTTTGTCGGTAATTGGGAAAAGGCATATACTTTGGGTCCAGTTGAAGATGTTGCTTTTACTGGAGCTTTCAGCAAAAATTCAGGCAGACAATTTAACGTCTGTGCGCTGCTGACATTAGCCATCATACTGCGAACTGCATACACACACTAATCACTTGACGCACCCGTTCACAATCAAATTTCAAGTCAATGAGGGAGGGGGAGGCGCTTTTTAAATGACCTGAAGTTAAGGTTAGGTTCTGTGCTTGTCGGATGAGGTGATGGGGAAATCCTCCCTCCCCCTCCCCACCCCAACGGCCACCTCAGGTCTGCAATCCATTCCAAAGGGGGGGGGGGGGTCGATATTTGTGTGCTCCCTGCCTCAGCGTTGTTTCAGAGATGTTAAAAAGAGCTTAAAAATACCAAGCAGACCCAACAATGCCAGACTGAATTGTATTCATATTTGATACTGTTTAAGACGGATGAGTGTGTCTGACTGAAGTGCAGCAATCAAAGAAAACCTTTCTAGAATCTTCCAATCCCTTTGTCCCAACTAAGCAAGTGTTGGAATTTAAAGTCGAGCACAACTTAAAATTCAGATTCTTGGAACTTCAGAACATTTCAGTCGTACCTCTTTCCAGTCTGTGAAGTAAAACGTTTACCCATAATTCTTGTAGGTTTTGTAATAAGAACATACATTAACAAGAGGGTTTGGGTTACAGAAAAGTGCTATGCAAATAAACAAATTATTATTATCATTATTATTATTTTTATTTAAAGTGGCAAGTATCCGAAACTGACTGCATAGGTCATAGACTGCGTATAAAAAAATATATATATAATAATATATATAATACATATATCATAAATATGAAATGCTGAATTAGTAGCAGTTCTATAAAATGTAACTTGGAAAATGTTCACACTACAAGATAAGATCATTTAAAATGTCTCCCCCAGGAATTGTCTCTGGAATGAGGATATTCCATGGGGACCAGTTACCATGACAGCGACAATGTCCCTAAGGACAGTGCCAGTCAATTTGACACAAACACACACACACACACTGTAGATAATCACACAAAAACACATTTTATAGACGAAAGACACGCAGACACACACGCACACACACACACACAAACACACACACACACACAAACACGTCTATACAGAGAGAGAGACACACAGACACACAAACACGCCTACACAGAGAGAGAGATACACTCAAACACACACACGTACTGTACACTATAGACACATACACAGTCACACAAAGACACAGACAGTCACACAGTCACACAAACACACATACTGCAGACTATACACACAGACACACACACACACACACACACTGCAAGACATCCATTTTAAGTGTCTCGGGGACCTATATTCAAAACGCTGTAAGGTATACACTTTTCAATTTCCAATTTCTATTTTTAAACCCGCGATGAATCTACAGTGCACTGGAATTGCCATAACTGCAGCCATTACCGTTGTGGACGCCACTCAAACAGCGGCGGTGTAAATTGCTTCAGCCTCCTCTGTGCAGCACATAGCTGACTGTCTTTCCTCTGTGCAGCACATAGCTGACTGTCTTTCCTCTGTGCAGCACATAGCTGACTGTCTTTCCTCTGTGCAGCACATAGCTGACTGTCTTTCCTCTGTGCAGCACATAGCTGACTGTCTTTCCTCTGTGCAGCACATAGCTGACTGTCTTTCCTCTGTGCAGCACATAGCTGACTGTCTTTCCTCTGTGCAGCACATAGCTGACTGTCTTTCCTCTGTGCAGCACATAGCTGACTGTCTTTCCTCTGTGCAGCACATAGCTGACTGTCTTTCCTCTGTGCAGCACATAGCTGACTGTCTTTCCTCTGTGCAGCACATAGCTGACTGTCTTTCCTCTGTGCAGCACATAGCTGACTGTCTTTCCTCTGTGCAGCACATAGCTGACTGTCTTTCCTCTGTGCAGCACATAGCTGACTGTCTTTCCTCTGTGCAGCACATAGCTGACTGTCTTTCCTCTGTGCAGCACATAGCTGACTGTCTTCAACGGCACACACTGACTCTCTGCGTGTCAGAAACACACTTCACTGCAATCCCTGCTCTCAGCTCATTCCGTCAGGGCTTTTGTACCCACACTTTTTTTCGTTCCCTGTCGCTTTCTTTCTCTCTCTCTCACACACACACACACACACACACACACACACCTAAAGATTTGTTCCCAGTGACCTGGATGAGAGGAAATAATTCCCCTTGATGTTTTGTCCCAGTATTCAGCAGAGATGCATGGGAGTGAAGTCTCTCTTTCTCTCTCCCTCCATCTCTCTCTCTCTCTCTCTTTCTCCCTCGCTCCATCTCTCTCTTTCTCCCTCCCTCCATATCTCTCTCTCTCTTTCTCCCTCCCTCCATGTCTCTCTCTCTCTTTATCCCTCCCTCCATCCCTCTCTCTTTCTCACTCTATCTCTCTCTTCCGTTTTGTTTTTTTACATCTCTGGAATGCCTCCTCTTTCCTGGTGTTTGTAACGTTATGCACACACACACACACACACACACACACACACACGCACGCGCACACACACACACACGCACCCACACACAAACACACACACATCCCCCCCAAACACACATAATAATAATAATAATTAATAATTCATTTTATTTATATAGCGCTTTTCTTACACCCAAAGACGCTTCACAACAAGAGAACAGGTAAATAAAACAGAAATACAAGACAAACGGATAACAGGAGAACAGGTCGAGACAAGACAGCAATACAAACTACAGTAAAATTTGACAGAAATGTTGGAGAGGTAAGGGGCGTTTGAGTTAATTTGAGTAGGCTAGGGTGAAAAGGTAGGTTTTAAGATGGCTTTTGAAGATAGGAAGTGAGTTTGAATCCCGAATGAAAGGAGGAAGAGAGTTCCAGAGTTTAGGTGCTGCCCTAGAAAAGGCACGCTCCCCAAAGTTTTTTAGTTTTGCTTGTGGGGTGACCAATTTCATTTCAGAGGAGGAACGGAGTGTCCGGGTGGGAAGATAGAGCTGTAGAAGATCCGAAAGGTAGGGGGGGACCAGGTTATGTAAAGCTTTGAAGGTGAGGAGAAGGATTTTATAAGTAATACGATGATTAACTGGGAGCCAGTGAAGGGACGAGAGAATGGGGGTTATGTGCTCAGAGGATTTGGTCGAGGTCAGGAGACGGGCTGCAGAGTTCTGAACAAGTTGGAGTTTATAGAGAGCGGTTGCACTGATGCCGACTAGGAGTGAATTGCAATAGTCAAGACGGGAGAAAATGAAAGAGTGAATGAGTTTGGTGGCTGCGCTTTGGGAGAGTGATGATCGGATCTTGGCTATGTTTCTGAGATGGAAGAAGGATATTTTGACCATGTTATTGATATGTGGGGTGAGAGACAGAGTGGAGTCCAATAAGACGCCAAGATTTCGTACCAGAGGGGAGGAGAAGACTGTAGAGCCATCGATGAGGAGTGAGATATTGTTGACTTTGGAAAGGGTGTGTTTTGAGCCAATTAAGATGAGTTCACTTTTGCTGGTGTTAAGTTTGAGGTGGTTATTGTGCATCCAGGAGTTGATGGAAGATATGCAGTTTTCAATACAGGAAAGTGGAGGGCTAGTGAAAGAAGTTGTGCTGATATATATCTGGGTGTCATCAGCATAGCAATGAAAGTTGAGGTTGAATTGTCTAATGATTTGACCAAGGGGAAGGATGTAGATTATGAAAAGGAGGGGACCCAGGACAGAACCTTGAGGAACACCCTGTGTGACTGGGGAAGTGTCAGAAGTGTAGCCATTAAGTGAGATGAAGTGATGTCTGTTTGAGAGGTAGGACTGAAGTAGAGAGAGTGCAGTGCCCTCAACACCCAACATGTGCAGCCTTGAAATAAGGAGCTTGTGGCACACAGTGTCAAAGGCTGCACTAAGATCTAATAGGACCAGGATGTTGAGGGCCCCTGTATCGGCGGAGGTGAGGAGGTCGTTCAAGACTTTGGTAAGTGCAGTTTCTGTGCTGTGAAATGTGCGAAAACCAGACTGAAGGGGCTCAAACAGATTATTGGCAGATAAGTGTTCTTGAAGCTGAGATGCAATGATGCGTTCTAGGATTTTTGCAAAAAAGGGTAAGTTTGAGATGGGGCGATAGTTTTGGAGGATGGTCGAGTCTAGGCCGGATTTCTTAAGGATCGGAGTGACTGAAGCAATTTTAAGGACAGATGGAAAAACTCCTTGGGCAAGGGATGAATTGAATAAGTTTGTCAGATGAGGAAGAAAAGAGGGTAGGCATGATAAATAGAGGGCACTAGGAAGAGGATCAAGACGACACGTAGTGGGTTTGGAAGCCTTGAACAGCTTTGAGACATGGGAGGAGTCAACCGAGGAAAAACAGGAGAAATGAAGATCGTGTGTAGGTGGCTGAAAGGGACTCACAGCAGGGGACAGTGTGACAGTGGAAGGTTTGGCGTCCAGGCAAGAATGAATGTTGACTATTTTATCCTTGAAATACTGAAGAAAGGAGTTGGCAAGCTGGGTACATGTATTGTACCATTACTTTAAATTAGCAAATTGTGTTTGTGTTCAAAGTCCTTCTGTCACCTCATATAGGATCATTTCCACCACAACACACACACACACACACACTCTCTCTCACTCACACACACACACACACACACTCTCTCTCTCACTCACACACACACACACTCTCTCTCACTCACACACACACACACACACTCACACAGCCCGCCACACACTCATCCACTTACAAACACAGATCAAACTTGTCTGAGGTATTTGTTTCAGTAATATCAGTAGTAGAGTGTTATGGTGCATAGCAAACCCTCTTTGCATCAATAGCTACATGTGATCCGTGTAGTGTTAGCGCCTGCAGCAGCCAAAACACATGGGGAAAGCATTAAAGTGCGCTGTGAAATATTACTTTACAGTCATTCAACAGATTGTTTTGCTTTTCTTTTTAATGTTGCCTTTTCATTTATGCTAAGTCTGAAACACTGTGTTTATGTTGAAATGATAGAACTGTCAAATTCAGTAAATATTCAGAGAAGCTGCTTTCCACTCAATAGTTCTAGTTTTTCTTTTACTCCCACTTTCTCTCTGTCTTCATCCTTTTCTTCCGCTCTTTTTCCTCTTTGCTCTCCCTCTTTTTCTTTTTTATTTGGATTCTGTTTAGCTGCATGAAAAAAAAGAATGGATAAAACATGTTGTTAGTTGGCTTGGCGGACAAAAGGCATTTGCAATGCATTACGGGATTGGCGGATGGCTGTGGAAGACAAGACAAGAGAAACAGCACTCTTCCTAGATTGCCTTCTATTCACAGTCTGTGTTCAATATTTCAGAAATCACTCTCTTTTCAGCCCCATGTCTTTGTCAAACACCAACAGATGTTCTTTCCTGCATTCGATGATAGCCCTTGTTTTCGACGATACATTTCTTGTCCTGGTTACCACGGGAATGAAGTTTATCTTTTTTTTGCAAAACGCAGACGCAAGGGGGACATTTCGGAAAGTTGCGCAAAATGGCGATCATATTGTTTTCCATCGGGTTGAACGTGAACTCAAAATAAGAAAAAGAAAACTGACCCAAACATTTCCAAAGACATTTTTTTTTTACTTGAAACTTGTGGTGCTAGTTTACGACAAAAGAAATGTGTGTTGTGATTACTGGCACCTGGGTGCGAGAGAGAGAGAGAGAGAGAGAGAGAGAGAGAGAGAGAGAGAGAGAGAGAGAGAGAGAGAGAGAGAGAGAGAGAGAGAGACAGAGAGACAGAGAGAGTGTCACGCCGGGCCAGAAAAGGTAAGTCCCGACCCAAACGCGGACCAAAACAAAACAGAACAGAGAGTGCCAAAAAGAACACGGAACACAGGTTTGCTTGGAAAGCAAGACTAGCTCTTTACTTGTACCACAGGGCGTAACAAAGGTAATGTCTGACAACAGACTGGAACAAAGGCAGGGCTATATAAAGGGACAAAGAAACACAAAGAGGCCAATGAAAACAAACTAACACAGGTGACAACAATGAAGCAATCAGGGACAGAGAGGTGCTGTTGCCCACGGGAGCTGTCCCTGGTGCTGAACTGCCCTCAGGACGTCGTAGGGAGATCCCGACCCTGACAGAGAGAGAGAGAGAGAGGAGGAAAGGAGGAAAGGATAGAGAGGAGAGAGAATGAGGGGAAGAGAGGAGAGGAGAGAATGAAAAGATGAGAGATTTACTGAAACCATAATTCTTATATAATAACAATAATAAGTTCAATAACAGTTATAGTTATAGAACAGTGTTAAACATGTTATTAACACTGTCAATCACGTCATAATTTTTGTGGAAAAATTTTACACATTTGAAACCATGACCTTATAACAGCCTTCCTTTAAATGGTCTGGTTATCGATACTGATGTTATTAATACTTACACCATATCAATCATGTCATAATGATCAGGTTATTGATACTGATGTTATTAATACTAACACCATATCAATCATGTCATAATGATCAGGTTATTGATACTGATTTTATTAATACTAACACCATATCAATCACATCCTTTCTTGTGGATAAATCCCATTTGAAACCCTGATCTTATAAGAGCCTTCCTTTAAATGTTGCTGATGTTATGGATACTATCACCATGTCGTCACTCGGTAACGGTTTCTAAGGAGAGAGAATAAAGAACCCTGGTTGCATCAGTCGGTCATCATCGCCATGGCGCCCATATGCTCCTATGTAAATATTCACAATACTTTACTGTCTTACTGACAGCCACAATCTCTCACTCCACACACACACACACACACACACACACACACACACACACACGAACACACACATGATGAACATACACACTAGCACACACATATACACACACATACACGCGCACACACACACACACACACATTCTAGCACTCACACATGCTTCCACACACACTTGATAAGACTTTGATGTTTTATTAATAAACTCTTGTCGGATCATATGCTGCATGATAATCAACAGAAATATTGTTCTTGGTGAACTGTGGCTTTGCCCTTGACGACATAAATGTGCATTTTTGCACTCGTCAAAGGAATGTGTGTCTTCATGCCTGAACGTTGTGTTCACCAAGCGTCTTGTTAATGAGGGTTGCCTGCTGGGCCGACACACCTGTCTGGAACAGGATTCAGATCACACTAATTCATTACAAGAGGGAGCTACAAAGGCCAGTTAGTCATTTCCCCTGACATCAAGGCCAGAGAGCAAGCTACCAAGACAGTCAGTCAACCTGTCAGTCAGTTAGTCAGTCAGTAAACTAGTCAGTCTGTCAGTCAGTCAGTAAACTAGTCAGTTAGTTAGTCAATCAGTAAACTAGTCAGCCAGTCAGTCAGTCAGTAAACTAGTCAGCCAGTCAGTCAGTCAGTAAACCAGTCAGTCAGTCAGTTAGTCAGTTAGTAAACTAGTCAGCCAGTCAGTCAGTCAGTCAGCAAACTAGTCAGTCAGTTAGTGAGTCAGTCAGTCAGTAAACCAGTCAGTCAGCTAGACAGCCAGTAAGTAAACCAGTCAGTCAGCCAGACAGCCAGTGAGTCAGTCAGTAAAGTAGTCAGTAAGTCAGCCAGTCAGTTAGTCAGCCAGCCAGCCACCCACCCACCCACTCACACACCCACCCAGCCACACACACACACACACCCACTCACCCACTCACACACCCACCCAGCCACACACACACACCCACCCACTCACACACCCACTCACCCACTCACACACACACCCACCCACTCACACACCCACTCACCCAGCCACCCACCCAGCCACACACACACACCCACCCAGCCACCCACCCACCCAGTCAGCCACCCACCCACCCACTCACACACCCACTCACCCAGCCACCCACCCAGCCACACACACACACCCACCCAGCCACCCACCCACCCAGTCAGCCACCCACCCACCCACTCACACACCCACTCACCCAGCCACCCACCCAGCCACACACACCCACCCACCCAGTCAGCCACCCACCCAGTCAGCCACCCCTGTAATGGGTCTCACGGTGTGCATTGTGCTCTGTCTCCCTTAGGGGTGGAAACACATGCTGTTGTGGAGGTTTAACAGAGGAACAAACAGCTTCCCCTGTGTCTCCCCATCTTCACTCCATTACCTGCCTAACCTGCCTTCCCCCGCTCTCCTCCTCTCTCCTCTCTCTATCCCCGCTCCCCTCTCTCTCCTCTCTCTCCTCTCTCTCTCTCTCCTCTCTCTCTCTCTCTCTCTCTCTCTCTCTCTCTCTCTCTCTCTCTCTCTCTCTCTCTCTCTCTCTCTCTCTCTCTCTCCCCTCTCACTCTCCTCTACCTCCCCTCCCCTCCCCTTCCCACACACACAGCAATTGGTGTCTATGGCACCACTCTATATCTCTCTCTGTGCCTCATACACACACACACACACACACACACACACGCACACACACAAACACACACACACATTTATCCATGCAAAGACACACACACAGTTAACTGTATATACTCCACTTTCTGTTTACATAATCAACCTCTCTCTCTCTCTCTCTCTCTCTCTCTCTCAGTCTCTCTCTTTTTAAATTTCAATTCCATTTCAATAAGATTCCTTGACATGAAATACTGTATCATGATTATTGTCAAACCATTGGTCAGAGCAAACAAACTACGAACAACATAAATTACAATAATGAGATAACCTTTAACAGATGAGAAACATCAAGAGGACGTTAAAGTTAAATATCACTCAACTGTTACTATACTGGGTGTCTCTAAGGTTGTCAGCTATTTACACATTTTCGCAGCCAGTGATACATTCCATTTTTTCCCTAATAGGTATTGCATTTTTTTTTTTGTCTTTTCGATTTTCAAATTCATTTGATTTATGTTTTCATTTGTGAAAGAAATGTTCCCATTCCTTATATATTATTTCATAGTATAAGATGAAGTGGGTCTGTCGCAGTGTCTCCACTGGAGCCCTGCGGACTCACTCGATCCTCCCTTGGTAGCCAGGTGTGTCTGTGCCGATGCCTTTCAATAGCCAGGTTGTGTCCGTTGAGTCCTGACATAGTCAATGTTTCCTCCATTTTGGATCTGAAATGTTGGTCGGATACGCTGCAGGTGTGCAATTTCTATTTGGGGCCAAATAGCTTCCGAGTTTTCTTTGATTTTGCGTGATTCTTTTTTCAGCAATCGATATAACTGACTATTTTTATTATTATGATTTGATTTGGCGAGATTGTGTGAGGGTTATCCTGAGGAGTTGCAGAATATGGGAAATGAATTGATAATTTTCTACGTCATAGCATTACACCCAAATGCATTGAGGTCTGCACGGCCACCCCTCGCTGTCTACATGATCCATCATAATCTCTGGCGCTCATTTTAAGAATCAAAACAAAGACATTTGTTACAAGACACTGATGTTTGTATACCTGCTCTGAAATGGATGCTGGTCTAGAATAACCAAAGAGGTAAGAAGTGAACTCAGCTGTGGTCTGGCGTAATAAAATGTAAAAAGAATGTTGCCGTAGCCACAGCAACTACCCCGTGATCAAAACTGCAGCGAAAAAGTCTTAAAGACCTAATCATTTTGACAAAAACCTTTTCCTGAAAAATGTCACCGCTTATTTGACGGTGTCAAAATTGCCCCTCATTTTGTTCTGCGGATATTCTTACAGTTGATTGCCATGCCGGTGCGGGTGTGTGGGCCTCGACTCTTTGACTTCTAAAAAGGTCCCAGAACAATCGAGCCATCCTGACCGTGATGCGTGATCCGAGTCGAGATGTGGGGGGGGCATCCATCATGGATCACGCTTGGTCTTGAGGAGCAGGGAGTGAAAAGTGTCATGTTTTTTTCTTCGCTGTATGAGGGCAAACGTGTGTCAGACTGCCCCCCCCCCCACACACAAAAAAACACTCTGTTAAAATATATGGTAATTACAGAAAGACAGTGAGATGGGTTGGATAAAATGAGATGAAATAATTCAAATTGTCAGTGAATGACAGACAATAGCGAGAAAGAGAGAGTAGAAAAAAGAGAGATAATTACAGAAGATGGGAGATAGGGAGAGAGAGATCAATATCATCCTATTGTGTCTTTTCAAATGTGTCGTGCTGTTCCATTCATTGTGTGAAGAGCGAGAGCCAGACAGACAGACAGGCAGGCAGACAGACAGGCAGGCAGGCAGACAGACAGGCAGGCAGGCAGGCAGGCAGACAGACAGGCAGGCAGGCAGGCAGGCAGACAGGCAGGCAGACAGGCAGGCAGGCAGGCAGGCAGGCAGGCAGGCAGGCAGGCAGGCAGGCAGGCAGGCAGACAGACAGGCAGGCAGGCAGGCAGGCAGACAGGCAAGCAGGCAGACAGGCAGGCAGGCAGACAGGCAGGCAGGCAGGCAGGCAGGCAGGCAGGCAGGCAGGCAGAGACAGACAGACAGACAGACGAAAGAAAGACACAGAAAGACAAAGACAGACAGATAAATAAATAAATAGATGGATGGAAAGAGAGAGAGAGGGAAAGGGAGAGAGAGAGAGAGGGGGGGGGGGGGGGCGAGGGAGAGACTGACAAATACAGAGAGGAAGGGGGGAGGGGCTTAATAGATAGTGAGTGAAAGAGACTCCCGTGATTTCCCGCCCGGTCTCCACGTTCTCCATCTCTCCAGTGTGTTGTTTTGGGGTGGAGACCCAGACTCCCATCTCTCCAGTGTGTTGTTTTGGGGTGGAGACCCAGACTCCCATCCCTCCAGTGTGTTGTTTTGGGGTGGAGACCCAGACTCCCATCTCTCCAGTGTGTTGTTTTGGGGTGGAGACCCAGACTCCCATCCCTCCAGTGTGTTGTTTTGGGGTGGAGACCCAGACTCCCATCTCTCCAGTGTGTTGTTTTGGGGTGGAGACCCAGACTCCCATCCCTCCAGTGGGTTGGTTTGGGGTGGAGACCCAGACTCCCATCCCTCCAGTGTGTTGTTTTGGGGTGGAGACCCAGACTCCCATCTCTCCAGTGGGTTGTTTTGGGGTGGAGACCCAGACTCCCATCTCTCCAGTGTGTTGTTTTGGGGTGGAGACCCAGACTCCCATCCCTCCAGTGGGTTGGTTTGGGGTGGAGACCCAGACTCCCATTAATCTGTTCCTTAGATGCTTGATGGGACACACTAACACACTAACACGGCTAGCCTCCACCTCTAAATAAAGACAAGAGGTAGAGGGGCGTGGCCGCGGGGCGCTCCATTAAACACCCACTAGGGGTCATCAATCCTAGTCTCCCTCCTGCCAGTGAGTGACTCCGCAGGCAAAACGACAGGTGGACGTTACCATAGAGATAGAACACTAGAGGCGCCATCGTAGCTTTCTTGCATCACAGGTGGCCTCTAGTGTTCATTTCTCTATGGATTTTACGGCTGATTTCGCACCAAAACTGCTAATCTGTTCTGAATGTTCAGAATGATGATGGGAGAATCAGACACTCATTATGAATAGAAATGCATTGTGGAATGTAACATATGCATTGTTATTTTATCTGTCCACATTGTTAGTGTATTACATAAGCATGGATTTTTTTATCATGAGTACACCGCTAATTGCCGAGGAATGAAATTTCAGTCTATGTTATTTTGAACTGCACTGTACTGTACTGTACTGTACTGTACTCTACTGTACTCTACTCTACTCTACTGTAATGTACTGTACTGTACTGTACTCTACTCTACTGTAATGCACTGTACTGTACTCTACTCTACTGTAATGAACTGTACTCTACTCCACTGTACTCTACTCTACTCTACTGTAATGTACTGTACTGTACTCTACTGTACTCTACTGTAATGTACTCTACTGTAATGTACTGTACTGTACTGTACTGTAGTGTACTGTAGTAAATGTTACCCTCACCTTGCGATATGAGCTTCTCAGGGTACAAAAGTACAAACAATGCTATATATATAGAGAGATATAGATATAGATATATACATCTATATATAGAGAGAGAGTGAGAAAGACAGAGAGAAGGGAGTGACAGAAGGAAGATAGTGATAAAGTATTACATTCATCAGTCAACAGTCAGTAAAGCTTAATGAAATGGAAATTAAAATTGAGAGAGAGAGAGAGAGAGAGAGAGAGAGAGAGAGAGAGAGAGAGAGAGAGAGAGAGAGAGAGAGAGGAAGGGCGAGCTTATCACCACCACCCTCTTTGTCTCTTTGTCTTTGTTAATACTCCTGCATTAATTAGAAGAGTACAGCCATATCCCCTGGGTAGAGTTTGACCTTTTCACCTCTATTATAATGTACACAATGCGTTTCCTTAGAGGCAATGCACACACACAACACGCACGTATGCACACACACACCGATGAGACGCACAGAAAACAGCAGATGTGGGTGTTTAGGCACTTTAGCTTAAGCAACAGTTCAACGGCGAGTTTATATAATAGTCTTCCCGAGCAAACCAACAACGCACATTATTTATCTGTTATGAGCAAGTCATTAGGGCGGGCGGGCGATTAGTCATACATCGCGAGTAGATTACATCATTATAAAGCGCATCAGCGATAATCTGAACACCGACCTTCTGGAGTGTTTTAACGAAAGTCTCTCTGACTATCTCAGACTACTGTCAGCTCATTTGAATGTTGGTATTTTGAACGCAATGGAGGTCTTTTTATTTCTTTTATTTTTTTTTATTAAGGTCAATATTGGGGTCGTTGTCGCAGCGAGGAGATCGAGAGAACACTGTGTTCATGAAGATAGGATTAATTCCAGTGACACTGTGTTCATGAAGATAGGATTTATTCCAGTGACACTGTGTTCATGAAGATAGGGTTTATTCCAGTGACACTGTGTTCATGAAGATAGGGTTTATTCCAGTGACACTGTGTTCACGAAGATAGGGTTTATTCCAGTGACACTATGTTCATGAAGATAGGATTTATTCCAGTGACACTATGTTCATGAAGATAGGATTTATTCCAGTGACACTATGTTCATGAAGATAGGGTTTATTCCAGTGACACTATGTTCATGAAGATAGGGTTTATTCCAGTGACACTGTTCATGAAGATAGGGTTTATTCCAGTGACACTGTTCATGAAGATAGGGTTTATTCCAGTGACACTGTTCATGAAGATAGGGTTTATTCCAGTGACACTGTTCATGAAGATAGGGTTTATTCCAGTGACTAGCTCATTTTCCCGTGGGAGTAATTGAACCGTAACAGTAAAACACTATTTAGGCTCTACGACAAAGAGGAAGTCGATTCGGTTACCCCCTGGTTTTAATATAACAGAGTTATACAGTATTCAGCCTCTACAAAACAAAATAAACCGATTGAATTTACTCTTGGTCTAATGTATCCTAATTAACATGACTTATTACACTGTGGAGACAATTCTGTAAGATTTGTATGCTTTTACCCTAATTGTATGCCCATCTAGTCAACAATCGTAAAGGTGGGAATCTACAGATCTATAGATCTATCTAGAACATATATACTATGTATAGGCATTAAGTAATGACAATGTATAGAATTAGGTTTTAACATACAGTATTTAAAGTTCCATTCAGCTAATTGGATATAATGTTTTGTGTGTATAGTTCGTATAGTTATATACATAGAGAAAAATTATATTGTAGTTTCAAATACAATGATTTATTATCAAATAAAAGCATGTATTTATTTGAAGTAAAGGGTTGATGGCGCTATGACCCGCTGTTTGGAAAACGTAACTTTGCTGATGTGATGCACCAGAACCAAAAGTAACAGGCGTTAGAACAGAACTTGAATTTCCAATGCTTCTATGATGAGGTCTGTCAACAAACCCCTGTCCTTCCGTATCAGACGAAGGTGGCTGAGGAAGGCTCAGCCTGTGACATAAAAACATCAACGTTGGCGTGGTGAAAGTAAGCGTCTGAAAGTGGCTTGACCGATTGAACCGTGTGTTATTAGTGTGAAGGACGCCATTTTGTCTGGTTTCATGTGAAGGTGTAATCAATGTGGCTTAGCAACCAACCCCTCTTCGATGCTTATTTATTCAGAAGGACTCGTATGAAAACATTCACCGTGAATGAGACTGTTATTATATTCAGTTCACTGTGGCTTAACCCATATTGAACAATCTGTACTTTTACTGTGGGACTGAATTATTTATATAGGTGTTAATAGAAGAAAAAAACTGATACGGTTGGACTACTGCTCCCCTCTCATGTAAATTGAATACAAATGTAACACATTATTACAATTATTATTATTATTGTTATAAGTCATTGTATTATCAGTCATGATATGAATGTGTTTCATAAAGGCTAATTGGTTTTCGTTGCTGCTGGAGACAAATCAAGGCTGGTCATCAGGGCACCGAGCCTGGTCTTAAAAACAGCAGTTCAGACGCAACCCTGAAATAGTTACTTTAGTAAACTTTAGAAATATAGCCACAACACTGTCTCCATTGAGAGCTGTTTTTGATCGTATCAGGGGAAAAAAAGAGAGAGGAAAAAAAGAAAAAAGTGGAGTTTATTGAAGCAGAACGAAACGTTAATGAAATGTCACTTGGCAAACATACGCTTTAAAAAAAAAAAAAAAAAGTTTTTTAAGGAGGGAGTTTAATGCCAGCTTTTCTGAAAGTAAGTAGCGCATCCAAACAACTGAAACTCCCATCCCCAAAACATGGGTTCACTGCTTGTAAAGTCATATTTATTATGACATGACCTGCATTATTCATGTAGCTAGTTTGATGGCCTCTGACATTCACACTTAATATGCAAAGTACGGTGGTCTGTGTTGGGGCACCTGTCGGATGAGTGACAAGTTAGAATGAGCTCACTGACCCCTAAGAAAGAAAGAAAAAGTCATGGGGAAAGGGTAGAGGGGGAAGGGAGGGATAGAGGAGAGAGAGGAGAAAAGGAGAGGGGAGAGGAGGGTGAGAGAGGAAGAGGGAGAGAGGGAAAGAAGGGAGAGAGGGAGAGAGAAAGGAGGATTAGAAAGAGAGGAGAGGAGTGGGTGGAAGAAAGAGAAAAAGAGGCGAGACGAAGAGAGGGGTGTATATATTATGTAATGTGTGTGTGTGTGTGGGTGTGTGTGTGTGTGTGTGTGTGTGTGTAAGAGAGAGGGAGAGTTTTTTTGTCTTTGTCTATGCCTTGTTAAGTGTCCTTGGGTTTTAGAAAGGCGCCCTTGAATAAAGTTATTATTACTATCATTATTAGAGAGAGATATAGCTACAAAACAGATAGATATGAAGAAAGATAGATCGATTGAACTATTTCTAGCCAGACACTTTTGTTATAAAACTGGCAATGATGACTTTGCCCTCAGATAACGGCTGCTTCAGGCTGTCTGACCTTTTCATTGCAATCAGGACCATCGGATTTAAACACTCCTCTGTTGGAGAGCAACGTCTGGGTTTATCTTTGGGGTTTTTGAGGCGCGAGGTGAGAGCAGACAGAGAGAACCTTTCCGCTGTCGGAACACCCCCAACCCGAAAGCGTTTGATTTAACGCTATCCAGCCATAAACAGCATAGAGAATCTGAAAAGAGAGAGAAAGAGAACGGGATGGAGAAAGAGAGAGAGAGACAGTGAAAAGAAGAGAGAGATTGAACGGAACAGAGAGAGAGAGAGAGAGAGAGAAAGAGAGAGAGAGAGGGACAGTGGGAGAGAGAGAGAGAGAGAGAGAGAGAGAGAAAGAGAGAGGGAGAGACGGTGTGGGAGTGAGAGAGAAAAGAAATGAGTGAGGGAAGTGGGAGAGTGACAGAGGAGTGTGAAAGGAGGGAGAACATTTGATCAGTAAATATTCGTAACCTTCCGGGGGTCACCTCCCACCCAAAGCCCCCCCACAGCATTAACCCCCCCTCCCACCCAAAGCCCCCCCACAGCATTAACCCCCCCTCCCACCCAAAGCCCCCCCACAGCATTAACCCCCGCTCCCTTTGCCTCATTAAGAGAGCAGCAGCGTTTCCGATGAGCAACCGATCGATCAATAACCTGGCAGACTGCCACCATCGCTGACGCCGTCGACAGAGTGATCGATGCACTGCTGCGTGGTCCCGCTTGAGCCGCGGCAACGGAAGTGACTGATTGGCTGTCCCCCTGCGCAGGGTGCTCTGTTATGCGTGAGTGCATCATGGGTAATTACAAATCCCCCGTGTCAGGACGGCCCTTGGGAGCGGTGTTGGATTTGATCGACGATCACAGCAGCCTCGCTTCACTTCTCAGAGCGGGGACAGGTAAGAGTGAGGACTATCCGGCGGTAGTTGGTTTTTGGCCGAAGCAACACAACTGCTAAATTGTTTAAAGAGTTTGTTGTCAGGCTTCTCTTTGCCCTTTCGAAATTACGTTCTGCGAGTAGACCTTTGACAGGGAAATGTGTCTAAATGTCATTTTGGACAATCGTTTTTAGTAAAGTTTAAGTTGCTCATTAGGTCTAAAAAGTAGTCTTGAACTATTGGCCTTTGATATGGTGTAATTCTTAAAACTAGACACATTTTAATTGGGGCTTATTAAAATAAAGTTTGCGTAAGAAGTCACTGAACAATCCTTAAAAATAGATTAAGACCTAGACAAACAACTAATTAATTAGATGAATTAGCCACAGATCATGGAACTAGATATGCTGGGCCTGTGATGAAATATCAGCCCTTGTTCACACCAGGACATTTATAAGTAGAACTAAATAATAGATTTCTAATTCATGGCAATAGGTAGAACCAAATACTAGATCTGCAATTCACGCTTTCCGCTGGCAGTTTGACGGAGGACTGGGCTGCTTCCTTCCTGGAGGACAAATCAACTGCATAAGGGTACCTTACAGGGTACGGTGTGTGTGTGTGTGTGTGTGTGAGTGAGAGATTGTGTGTGTGTGTGAGTGAGCATGTGTGTGAGAGAGAGAGTGTGTGTCTGTGTGTGTGTGTGTGTGTGTGTGTGTGTGTGTGTGTGTGTGTGTGTGTGTGTGTGTGTGTGTGTGTGTATTGGGCCAGACTCTAACAGCGATCCTGTCGCCAATTGTTTCTTATAATCGTCCCCTGACATATGAAAAATAAAAAATTAACATTTATAGATCAGATGGATTGAGATGTATTTTATTCCTATTTTATCATGAGGAAATGATTATTGTTATTTTTAAAACTGATGATTTTTCTCCCCGTTTTCTGTCTGGGGTGTCGTTAAAGAACCAGGTCAACAGTGGAGGGCAAACAAAGCCAGGGGTCCATTTCCTGTGTGACCAGTTGGTTCTCCCTGTGCATGGAGAACCACTGTGGAACCCTCGTTGGACCCTGTTGGACCCTCATTTGATCGTTGGCGAGTCCTACTAAAGGACATCTTATTGACGTGGACCAAGTGTGATCTCAGCAGAAGAACAATGCTCCCAGTGTAGAAGAGGATTGTAAGCTACCCAAACCTACTTCCCGCTGCGCCTGCAGGCTTACACACGCAGCATAAAAAAAAAGGAAAGGCAGCGGAATTCATATCGGGATTAATTGATTCATATCTTAATTAAAACCCGGTTCCCAGAGGGGGGAGATCCACTCCGGGTCTTTGTACTCCGTCTTAACCAGGAGGGAGCGTGTGATTAGCGGGTTCTTTCTTTGATCTCTCCCCCTGTGTCAACATGTCCTCTAGCTGACTGGTCAGTCAGAAGTGAACCGCTAAGCTCACGATTAAAGGGATAGTTCACCGAAATGTTTGGTGTCAGGCGGTTCACTTACAATGTTGTTTAGCAACACAACAAGGAGAATTGAGAGTCCATAGTTGAAGGTATCAAACCAGTTATCCTTAGGTCATCGTAACTCAACCTCATAGGGCAACTAGTTAGCCTTGTCATCATAGGTCGACCTCATTGGTCAACTAGTTATCCTTAGGTCATCGTAACTCAACCTCATAGGTCAACTAGTTAGCCTTGTCATCATAGGTCGACCTCATTGGTCAACTAGTTATCCTTAGGTCATCATAGCTCAACCTCATAGGTCAACTAGTTAGACTTGTCATCATAGGTCAACCTCATTGGTCAACGAGTTATCCTTAGGTCATCATAGCTCAACCTCATAAGTCAACTAGTAGGCTTGTCATCATAGCTCAACCTCATTGGTCAACTAGTTAACGACCCTGTTCGTGTTTTGATGAACATACCTCACTGTGTGTTTCCCTGTTCGTGTTTTGATGAACTGCCCTCACTGTCCGTCTCCCTGTTTGTATTTTGATGAACATACCTCACTGTGTGTTTCCCTGTTCATGTTTTGATGAACATACCTCACTGTCCGTCTCCGTTTGTATTTTGATGAACATACCTCACTGTCCGTCTCCCTGTTCGTATTTTGATGGACATACCTCACTGTCCGTCTCCCTGTTCGTATTTTGATGAACATACCTCACTGTCCGTCTCCCTGTTTGTGATTTGATGAACATACCTCACTGTGTGTTTCCATAGAAAACAAAAACAAATGGTTTGTTTTTGTTTTTTCAGTGTCAAAGCGTTATTTTAAACCTGCTCTGTTTAAACCTCTCACAGAGCTGTTAAGAGGCATATGGTCCACACTCACTCCTTATGAAATATTCAGAGACCCTTGTGTTGTAATCAGCCTCAGGCACCACGATAACCAGCCTGGGTGGCAAGAGAGTGGAAGGATGGAGGGATGGAGAAAGAGTGACGTTACAGAGAGAGAGAGAAAGAGAGAGAGAGAAAGAGAGAGAAAGAGAGAGAGAGAGAGAAAGGATCGAGGGATGGAGAAAGAGTGACGTACAGAGAGAGTGGTGGAGAGAGAGAGAGAAAGAGAGAGAGAGAGAGAGAGAGGAAAGATGGAGGGATGGAGAAAGAGTGACGTACAGAGAGAGAGAGAGAGCGAGGGAGAGAAAGAGAAAAAATGAACATTTGTCTTTACATTTGTATGGAGATTGGACAACCACACCGCCCCCTTCCATAGAAGGTGCATCCCATTATCATACGTCACTTATGGTCTGTCTCCAGCTCCACAGCTCAGAAATAACCTTTCCATCTGTGCAGACCATTTTAGATTCTTACCATCCATTTATCTATCTATCTATCTATCTATCTATCTATCTATCTATCTATCTATCTATCTATCTATCTATCTGTCTATCTGTCTATCTGTCTATCTGTCTATCCGTCTATCCGTCTATCCGTCTATCCGTCTATCCGTCTATCCGTCTATCCGTCCATCCGTCCATCTGTCCATTCATCCATCCATCAATCCGTCCATTTATCCATTCATCCATCCATCCATCTGACCATTCATCCGTCCATCCATCCATCCATCTCTCCATTCATCCATCCATCCATCCAGCCATCCATCCGTCCATCCATCCATCCATCTCTCCATTCATCCATTCATCCATCCATCCATCCATCCATCCATCCATCTGACCATTCATCCATGCATCCGTCGATCCATCCATCCGTCCATCGATCCATCCATTCATCCATCCATCCCTCCAGCCACATATGTTTTATGTATATCTATTAAGTATACCTACAGGTCAATGTTAATTACATTGAGTGCAGTGTAGGCTGACTCCTGCATAATTAATATGTTCCATGGTTCATGTTTTTTACTTTTCATTTAACTGTGAGGGGTAGTGAGAGGTTGAGGAGGAAAAGTTTGCAAGTTTGATTTGCGAAACCGCAGCCGCCTGCAAGGGAGTTGATGACGTGCCTGAGAGAGAGACTGTGCTTTTAAAAGACTACGTTCCCCATCATCTACTTCCCAGTCGAGAGTTTGACTAGAAACTGGTATCACAACACACAGAGCCATGGCGGGTGGCGGTTTCAGGAGGAAGAGGATGAGGAAGAGGGAGGGGGCCAGCGGATGCTCCGTTTCAAACCAGAGGAGTCAGCGTGTTGCTGGCTCGTATCGCAAGGCCACTCATTGGTCGTTTGTCCAGGAGACAGAGGTCATGGGTCGTTTGTCCAGGAGACAGAGGTCATGGGTCTTTGTCCAGGAGACAGAGGTCATGGGTCTTTGTCCAGGAGACAGAGGTCATGGGTCGTTTGTCCAGGAGACAGAGGTCATGGGTCGTTTGTCCAGGAGACAAAGGTCATGGGTCTTTGTCTAGGAGACAGAGGTCATGGGTTGTTTGTCTAGGAGACAGAGGTCATGGGTCTTTTTCCAGGAGACAGAGGTCATGGGTCGTTTGTCTAGGAGACAGAGCTCATGGGTCGTTTGTCTTGGAGACAGAGGTCATGGGTCTTTGTCCAGGAGACAGAGGTCATGGGTCTTTGTCTAGGAGACAGAGGTCATGGGTTGTTTGTCCAGGAGACAGAGGTCATGGGTTGTTTGTCCAGGAGACAGAGGTCATGGGTCTTTGTCCAGGAGACAGAGGTCATGGGTCTTTGTCCAGGAGACAGAGATCATGGGTCTTTGTCTAGGAGACAGAGGTCATGGGTCTTTGTCCAGGAGACAGAGGTCATGGGTCGTTTGTCCAGGAGACAGAGGTCATGGGTCTTTGTCTAGGAGACAGAGGTCATGGGTCTTTGTCCAGGAGACAGAGGTCATGGGTCTTTGTCCATGAGACAGAGGTCATGGGTCTTTGTCCAGGAGATA
>CM030187.1:15322468-15324968 GCA_017639675.1 Aplochiton taeniatus
CTCTCTCTCTCTCTCTCTCTCTCTCTCTCTCTCTCTCTCTCTCTCTCTCTCTCTCTCTCTCTCTCTCTCTCTCTCTCTCTCATTTCATTCATCGCACTTTACATGATAGTCTCTACTGTTGACATTTTGAGAGCTCTCCCTCTCTCTCTCTGTCTATACGCTGGAGAAAATGATAGGGCATTTATTAGACAGGATTATGAGTTGTTGTTGTTGTTGGAAAGTGCAGCATTGCATGTAGGTAATCATTTCTACTTCTCTCTCCCTCTCTCTGTCTCTCTCTCTCTATCTCTTTCCCCCTCTCTCTCTCTCTCTCTCTCTCTCTCTTTCCTTCTCTCTCTCTCTCTCTCTCTCTCTCTCTCTCTCTTTCCCTCGCTCTCTCTCTCTTTCCCTCTCTCTTAATTTAATTCAATATGCTTTGCAGGCATAAGATACGATTATAGCAATTATTCCAATGACATCCGTCTCGCTCTCTCTCTCTCCCTCTCTCTCTCTCTCTCTCTCTCCTTCCCTCTCTCTCTCTCTCTCTCTCTCTCTCTCTCTCTCTCTCTCTCTCTCTCTCTCTCTCTCTCTCTTTCTCTCTCTTTCTATCTCTTTCTCTGTCTGTAAGACCCAGGCTGATCTATCCTAGGTAAGGTATGATTCAAACTGGTATCATCCGTTTTTCTCCCTCTCAAACTGCAAATGTTTTTCAGTTACTTTTCAAATGCAGGAAACACAATTTGTTTTTACATAATATAATAATAATAACATTTCAGCTTGTGGGGGGAGGAAGTTGACTTACGACCAGCCATAAACTACAGACATAGTAATAATGATGTCACAAATTAAACCGAGAGAGGTTGAGCGAGAAAATCTTGACTCTGTAAAGTCGTAAAGAGCGAAAGAATTAAAGACGGCGGCGGTGTTTGGCGGTTGGCGGCAACCCAGTCGACGTCTTCGGCTAATTCATTAAGAGCCACGTAAACGCTCATCGTCAATCACATCCCATAATGTCTCCCTTTTTTTTCTCACACAACCGCTCGGCCGCTAATTGAAAAAAAGAAAGTGTGACAGAGACGAAATACAGTCGCTTACTCGGCCTTTCTCAGAGGCAGGATAAGGCTAAGGAGTTGGAGAGAGTGTCAGAGACTTTGGAGCACAGCCTTTATTATAAATCTCTCCGGGGAAGAACAGAGCTGGCCCACTGGCTGTGTAGAGCTACGCCGCATAGAAAGAACATGGAGAGCTCAGAACCGCTACGGTTTGCATTCCAAGATGGCCGACGCAGTGAGCCAACTTGTTCTGTTCTAACTCTAGCCTTAACCCTAACTCCAACCCTAACCCTAACCCTCTAACCCTAACCCTCTAACCCTAACCCTCAAACCCTAACTCGCACTCAAGCTCGTACTGATGTATATTCAAACACACACACATGCACGCACACCCATACACACACACACACACAAACACACACACACATACAGACACACACACAATTGCACTTACGCCTACATGTACATACTAAGACGCCATCTTTAATCAAGTTTACCCAAGTTTGAAAAGCATACCTTTTCTTCTTCTTTTGCTCCTAATCTCACTTGTTTTTCTGCTACGTCATCTTCAGGTATCCGTGGAGACGGCAAGTGAGCATCCTTTCCTCTAACCATTGTTATATGGAGACACGGAATACATGAGCCCGGAGCAGAAACGATTTAAAAAAGAAACCTTGCTTCCTCCGTTTTCAAATATTCATACTGTCATGGGAAATGCAGGCAAGGTTTCTTCCCTTCGGCAGACAAGGGAGAAGGACTCTTCTCGCTAAGCCCTCGGAGCGGTTTATCAGAAAAGAGGCGTTGGAAGTCATACCTAACCATGTGTTCCGCGGAGCGCCACGCTTTCCCACCGCTCCGTTTGGGAGATGTCGACACCGTAACTTAACGAGGAATAAAACCTTTGTGAATGCTTGAAAAACGGAAAAGTTTGGAAAATTTGCCGTGATTCGGGAACGCTCAGACTCAAATGAACTCCTCGGAAAGGTTTGATTGTTCCAACTGTCATCCCGCGTCAGAAGACCTAAATCACCTCTCGCACCTTAGAGCCCCCGCAACACCGTGGCAACCGTCGACCAGAGTCTCCGCCTCGACCCGGAGAGCAGCTACTTTGAGCAGAGGTCAGAGGTCAAAGGTCATTTCAGTGCAAAGTAGAAATGGAACCCAGCCATCCTCTCCTCACTTGGCTCGTGAACCCTCGAGGTCACTGATACGGTATCCGTGGTGACAACAGCGCAACACTTGTTATTTTTTTGCTACATTTTTTTTTATATATGTATTTGTTCTATGTCTTTGTTCTAGTATGTCCTCCATTGCAAAGCGCTATCTAAATGAATGATTTATTATTCTTCCTTATTAACTCTCTCATGTCCCTGGTTCTCTGAAGTGATACTTTGGGGTTTTATTGTTTGATTTGTGACAGGAGGCATCATGTCTAGACACCCAAGCTGGGATGTGAGCAGCTTGATTTT